>JAMZAV010014261.1:0-13973 GCA_024449915.1 Sweltsa coloradensis
AAAAGTCCAAACTTTTATGATATTGTTTTTTAAAATCCCCCCTTTCCAAACATTTACGTTTTTTTTATTTTCCTAGGTCTATTTTACTAAATAATGCGTAAGGTAACGGTGGTGTGAGCTAGTCAACATGCTGGGAACATGCGAACATGCTAGGAACATGCTGGTGCTTCTTCATGACCACTAGCTTAAAAATATCATTACTTCACTCACTGACAACAGCCGTGTCAGATAACTTAGAGACTGCAAGAAATAAGGAAGTGAACAGACTTTATAATATTACGTTAACAAATTAAATAGTTAAGCAAGTAGTCGAGCACCGTAGCTAACTAACATGCAGGATACACTCTTACAAGGGAGGATAGAGGGATTAGGAATAGATCAACTGTTCCAAGAACTGACTTACAAACATCATACGATACAAGCGTAGGGGGCTGAATATGACGATGTCTGAGACGTTGAAGAATCACACGTGAGCTGCGACATACGATGTGGAAGGTTCTCGAGGAGCCTCCTTGACGTTCGTACAGGTTCTTCTCATCCCTGAAATGTGCAATACAGTCACTGGTAGGGTTGCATAAAGGATAAAATAAAATATTGTTAATTGATAAGGTATAGGACCCTGGAAATAGCAAATAAAAGTTCTAATTTCGTTATAAAAAAAAATCTTCAATTTCAGTATAAAACTCAAGGTAAGGCATCATTTCATCATAAAATAGCACTGCAATCACTACCCTTCAGCAAATTTTAAACACGTATTCACATAAACAAATATTTAGGCCATATAAAGTTAACTATTGGAATTAGCTAGGCATGTTCGATAATAATATTTCCAACTGTCATGGTGCCAACTATATACGTTAAATTAAAACAGAAATGTTGATTTCTATGTCCAATTGTCAAATAAATTGCATATTTTGGAGTTAAAACTTACAGAAATTGAGAAAAGTTCCCGATTTGACTCTTAATTTAGCAGAAAAACGTAATTATTACCTTATTTTGCTACTTAATATAAAACAGTCATATTTAGGTTCTAGTGTGAAAAATGCCTATCGTCTAGTTAGATTGGGGTTGACAGGTTGGGAAAGCAAAGAGAACATAAATTCCAGCCTGAAGGGCTGGGAGCAACAAAACTTTTCACCTGCTGATGACAACTGCAGCTAATTTAAAGTTGAGTCATGGATTTCTTGTCTCCCGAGCACTAGAGTTGGGAGGGAAGCCCTCTTACTGGTTGTGCTGACTGTGTGGCTCAGTATGAATGGTGTTTGAAGTAACCTTGCTGATGATGACAACATGCATGCAGAATTTGCTTCTTCGTGGCCCTACCACAGGTTTGGTTATGTGTTGTGAGTTTTGTTTGCATGTAGTTAGCTGATTTTTAGTGGCCACCATCTGCCTGATGAGTCCCAGAAGGACGAAACGCGTCGTGGATTAAGGTAACAACTTTAAATTAGCTGCAGTTGTCATCAGCAGGTGAAAAGTTTTGTCGCCCCCAGCCCTTCAGGCTGGGATTTATGTTCTCTTTGCTTTCCCAACCTGTCAACCCTTCTCCAATCTGTTATCTTGACTTGTTCAGTTTCTCAACTAGATACAATGATAAAATAAAAGCATTGTACAACATTGATTTAGCCATTCTACCATTTGGGTAGATCTTTCAACACTTTTAAAACTAGAGTTGACGCTGGTGAAATGAAAAGATTATTTCGCTAATGACAATGAAAAATGTGAAGCAAACAATTCACTTTAAATAGGAAGAACTAATTTCCTGATCAACTGTAGTCACAGCTGAAGACTGAAGTTGGTAAATGTAAATCTATTGTGATGATTTTGTGATCCATCCAATAATGGGGAAATAGAAGGCTATGGGTAGTACTGAGAAAACAACATGGGAATAGGACAAGTAATCGAGTAACAACTAACCCTTTAGACTAGCGAGTCATTTCTATGGTCACCCCACCTACAAGCTGTGTGTGTGGGTATTGTGCACCGATGGTATGCATAAGAAAGAACAGAGATAGTTTAGTTGTTGCTTCAATGTGAAAATTAACATTTTACATTATTTACACGCAGCAATTTTGAAACTCTTATATTCCCAAACTAAGTGTGACTTAAGCGGCTTCCACACAGTCGAACATGTTGTAGTATTTAATAATACAATTCAGAATTTTAAAAAATCCATCCATCCATTGTATTAAATATTAACAGTTCCACCTATGGGAGTGTTTTCCGACTAACCAAATCGAGAAATGTTGTAGTAGTTGCTCGACAACAGCCGGTTGACGAGCATGTTTGACTGTGTTGGGGGGCGTGTCAGCGTGTTATCGAGCAAATCTCCGTTTTCAAATATGTAGTCTTTATTTTGCCCGTGTTTGACATGTTCAACAGTGTGGGGTGCTACGCAAACATGTTGTACAATAAGAAATAATTTCCACAATCTAGTACAATAACAATACAACAACAATATTAAACTAAAACTTCTGAACTGAATCAAATACGACACACCGATATGAACTATAGGTAGGTCTCTACACACATACCGGACTGGATCGAATGAAACAATTATGATAAGCATTATTAGCAGATTATATTATATAGGGAAATTATCATATTCAAATCCACTTATTTCATTATTTGTTTCACCCTAATAAATAAATAAATAAATAAATAAATAAATAAATAAAATCGGTACATAGAGTCGGAGGTTCTGGTTTCGAGACCCAATTGGGGCAAACTTTTACCGCAATTATTATCAATCAATCAATGTTCTCTGAAAGAATGGGTCGAATCAACTAAACTAATATATTTTATGTCGATTTAATAATCAAAATACATTTTTGGATATGCGAAGCGAAGACTTTAATTTAACTTTGTGTTTTTTTTTCACTTACGTTACCCCAAGAAAAATAGCTCTGGTGTTTTGTTTTTGTTAGTTTTTTTGTCCGTTTGTTCGCTCTCTACCGGGCAAACGCCATATGCGATATTGATGAAAATTGAAGGGGACCTTCAAAATCTCTGAACTTAGACCTGCAACGTTTTTAGGAATAATCGATCAAATATTTCTTATGATTATCGTACTTTTATGATTTTTTCCACTTTTTAATGAGATATTTTCATGATATTTGGCAAACGGCTACTCCGATATTAATGAAACTTTATGGTAACGTTTAAAATCACTGAATTTATTTATATGTTAGGATTTAAGAGACATTTGAAAAAATATTTCTTATAGAAATAGTACTTTTACAATTTCCCCCCCGGTTTTTAATACAATATTTTCGTGATATTTGGGCCGATTCTGACCAAACGGGTAGGGCTACAACGTTCATATTTTACATTGACATAAAGATTATGGTGATGTAGTGCCTATTGAAAGAAAAAGTTGAAAAAGTTGATCAAAATTCATAGCAATAAAGGTTTTAATACAAGCCTTTTACAGGTGTATAAGTTAATTAATATCAAGTAACGATAAAAAAGTAATGAGAAATTCCACTTAAAAACGCAATCATTGGACAGAAATATTCCAAAAAAAGCTCATCCATCAACGCGACTGGAAAAAGCGTTCGCGAAGCAGCCTAGTTTAAACTTAATACACTTACAATACGCCTTGCCATTTTCTCTCTTTTTGATGGTGCATTGCCAGCCAGCATGCAATAAAACAAATTAATAATGCTATTTTACAGGAGCGTCACTAGAGATTGGACATTGGGGGGGCGCAAGTACTTTCGTGGGAAAGGGACTAAGCACAGGGGGTATGGGAGGCAGAGCCCCCCATTAATAGCACCGCAGACGAAAATTTTGAAAATCACATTTTTTGAATGCATTTGGTGCGTTTTAGAAAAAAGCGTTGGGCTGAATACAATACTAAAACATTGTAGTTTGTCCTGCGTCAATTTGTTTTGTCGTCATGTCGAGCTTACAATTCACAGCAGACATAGCAACATTATAAGGATAACCAAATAACATTTGATCTTATTTTCAATTTAGAGACACATTTATTTGTTACTAATGATTTTGAACAATACAAAGGAAAGATTCAAATGATCGAATTTAAGGCGGGGCTTTGAAAGGCTTGTCCCTATATTTTTTTTCAATTACAAGGTTATTTTGATGCAAATCAGTGCATTTTAGAGCAGCCTTGAAAAATTGCTCTAAAACGCAGTTGAAAAACTATTTATTATTGTTCTATAAGTAAATTCGCCATTTTTATTGGGCTTGGACAAAGAAGGAAATGAAACTTCACAATTGGACAATTTAATTGTCGTATGAATCAATTCCAAGCTACTGGCAAAAATTAACATCAACATTTTTTTTTTAAATCTTGTGTCTTTTAATAAGAAATTACCCACTGGTACATCATTAGTTTAATAAAGTAATGATTATCAAATTATTTTCAGTAGTGATAATTCGCATAAAGTGCAGCTGTGACTGTGGTTTGTTAATTGAAAAAAAAGGAAAACAAGGAAATTATTGGGGGGCGCAGATTGCGATTAGGGGGGGCGCATGTCCCCCCCCCCAAACCCCTCTAATGATGCCATTGCTATTTTACATGCTTCCTGACACTAGGAATGGCCTCTTCTGAGGTGGCCCGGGTAACACCCCCGCTATGTCCACGCACATCGGCTTCACGTGTGGGAGCAGCTCCTACGACATGTTCGACTGTGTGAAGCTGGCTTTAAGGACCCTTTTTCCAGAGCACATCACACACATCAATTGAAGATGCTCCACTATAATATGGGACAAGGCAACTTTAAATTAGCTAACGGTAAATTTAACTTAGGCCTGTCGCTCGCTGCAGGCGTCATCAGCAGGTGAAAAGTTGTGTGTGTTTTCTACGGCTGCCCAACGATATCGATAATTCGATACGATATCAATATGAAGAAAAAAATTCGATATCGATATGGAAATGTATCTCTTTTTTTTAAATTTAAAAAAAAATCAAGAAATGCTTGGTGTGGCAGCAAGTTATGGTTCTGCAGCGCTGTTCCCCCCCCCCCCACGCCACAACTACATATTGCTAGTCAGTTTAGCTTCCGACCAAGACTCTTGCTGCTTTGTTTTGTTTATGTTATGAGATAAGATAGTAGTGTCCAGACAGAGTCAGGGCGGGAGGGAGAGGGAGAGGGAGAGGGAGGGAGAGAGAGAGAGAGAGAGAGAGAGAGAGAGAGAGAGAGAGAGAGAGAAATCAGTTTGCTTCTATCTCTTTGCAGGGTAAGTAAGTATTGTTGTGATTGTTCTTCATGTGATGGACAGTGGCATGTCTGCATTGCCGGTGGGCGGCCTTGGCTACGCCCAAAGAACGTAATAACACGTTTAAGAAAAGAAAAAAAAACGATATTGATACTTGAATTGAAAAGTTCGATATCGATATGATTTTTTTTAATCGTTGGGCAGCCCAAGTGTTTTCTATATAGCTATTATATTTATTTCTCACTTAATTGTGACCTCAATACTAATTCATGGTAGGGCCTATAGAATATGGGACTATTATGAGGAGAGGATAGTGGTTGAAGAGAGGGAGAGCCGCTGTCGTGACAAGAGAATGATGAAGATGAGATATCGCATGCCGGTGCTGATTCTGTGTTGCCCAAGATCGGTCAAAACACCCTTTCACTCAACTAAATGATTTGGAGAAAAAAGTGTTAGGGTTGCCGTTCGATAAGAATTTGTATATCGATAATTGTGCATGTGCATTTGTTTAAATCTTGTGTTTTTTTGTCCCATTCTCGATTCTTTTTATTTCCATGTTATTTTACTCGGGATAAGGAGACTCAATAAGAGCAGCTTTGATTAAGTATCATGTACCGTACCATAAAGACATACAACACACCACTACAGTACCAGGAGACACTAAGGTTCACTACACAGTTCACTCCAGAGTAGGCTCAGGCTGGCAAGCATCACAACACATTGAAATTGCCGCCGTTAAGCTGAAGGGGTGCTACAGCCTGTATTGTGTGACTTACCATGATATACACAGGCTTAGTGTAACAGATATTAACAATAACATTGGTCTAGGATTGGCCCTTGAGAAACAAGATTGTCCAGTTGGACTCTGTGTTCAATAATCTTAGATAATATACACTTAAATCAAATAGGAATGCGGCAATTATCATTAAGTACATAAAATTGATGTACTATAAACAACCTGACTTAATAAATCAAATCGTGATGACCGTATAATGAATAATGATATTTTGATGATTAGGCCTAAACGACAATTTTCTGAATTTAGGCTGTCCTAAATTTAATTCGGCCAAAGATATTTAAACACACAACTCTCATGATCACATTATAGCATTATAACAACATTATTTTATCGATGTTAACGGCCTTGCCATGTTGAATACACTGGTTCCCGATTGTTCACCGAAGTTAAGCAACATTGGGTGTGGTCAGTACTTAGATGGGTGACCACTTGAGTATACCACATGCCGTTGGCAAAAGGGGTGAGGCGGATCACTAAAGTGTGAACCTTTAAGTGTAAAGGTTCGCCAACTTCAAACAGAACCTCGAACCATAACAAAAACTCAACTTTTCATAGAAAATAAAAAAGGCTATTAGGCCTATTATAAATCAAAAATAATAAATAAAATATTGTTTTTTTCCCGGTGAAAATCCCTCCAAATTCGCACTCGTATTATATTCCCTGATTAGTGATTACTAGAGGTAGTGAAAAATGGAAATAATGAAATTTGCAATTTTTTAAAATGACCTTTTTATTGCCTAAAATGTAATATTGTCAACAAATTACATCATTTATGCCTTGTCCACACTAGCACTTTAAAGTGAGCTTTAAAGTGAGGGGCACTTTAAGTCTAGGTGTAGAAGCTCGAAAAGCAACTTGAAGTCCCCCTCATTTTAAATCATCCCAGGACCCCATTTAAAGTGAGGAGCTACTTAGGCCTATAATAATCGATTTACCGTATCTCGATTCTGAAATGGCGGGACAACTAGTAGTTTGGTTATGTTCAGAGTTTGTGACATTATTTAGCCCGAAATACCCCACTCTGTAATTTTAAATCACTCTAAAAAATTCTAAAGAAGATAAGAAGAAAAGAAAAAATTTTTTCTCTGAAAAAAAAAAAAAATTCTTTTTTAATTGACTTTAAAAAAACAGTTAAAAAAATAATAAAAAACGCTGTTGGTCTTGCCATCTTAACTAAAAACGTTAAATCAGGGGGCGTGATTATTGTTCCATGTAAGCAGGGTAATTTTAAATGTCTTTTAAAAGGGGAAGATTTAATAAATTTAAATGTGGACAAGGTATTAGAGAGGGAAAAAAAATAGTTTTAAAAATGCGAATTTCGCTACCCCGTTGGCAAAATAACAAAAAAAAAATTGTATCAAATGGTCAAAACGAAAATTTAAACTCAAAAAATTGAACCTTTTAGTGTGAAAAATGTAGGGTGACAGTGGAGTGCCGTCCGACCAAATATTACGGGTTGCGGTAGGTGGACAGTAAACAGAAAACGAAACGCGTACCGTATCCGACTCACAAAAAAAACCCGCCAAAATAATGGCGCGTATCATCACGGATTCCGCGGAAATAGTCCACCAAAATGACAGTGCGTACAATTTTTTTTTTTTTTTTTGGGGGGGGGGGGGAATCAATTCTGAATAGATTCTTGGGTCACAACTCACAATGACCGATTCTAACTGTTTGAAATCGATGTCATCCCTAACTTAAGGGCTCCGCTTCTTTTAAAAAAAAATAAAAAAATTGTTAGGTCTACAGGCTAATGCTTTTTTCTTTTTTGAAATCGCAAAAAATGTAAAATTTGGGTTTTTATCACCATTTCTCATTACCGCTAGTGATTACGTATGGTACGCTTTATTACCGATCTCTAAATCTTAAATTTCAATTTCTTTATTGACTCTGCTACTAATTGAATTGCAGTCATAGCTGACAGAGCGCGCCACCTAATAACTCTTTCCGACCAAATCATGACGCTCAAAGTTGCTCATCAGAACATCGAGGCAGCACATTCGTTGTTTTGCATTTATTGTTTAACCCTGGAAAACGATCCATGGGGGTTCCGGATTTTACTGTATAGTGTCTGTAGGCATATAATATACATATGTTTTGTGTTTTGATAATTTTTATCGATAGTTAGGACAAGTAATTTCAAAGTATCAAAAATAAAGTCATCAAATACAACAATATTTCAAGTTGTAGTAAATGTAAATCTATTAGAGGTAGTAAAAAATGGTGATAACAAAATTCATGAATTTTTTTAAATGTCCATTTTATTGCTTAAAATGTAATATTGTCAAAGAATTACATCATTAGAGATGTAAAAACCACATTTTTAAAATGTGAATTTTGGGAAATTTCACGTAGGCCTATAGTGCGAAATAACAAACATAATTGTATAAAACTGGTCAAAAACGCAAAGAAATTTGCAAAATTAAAACTTTAAAAGTGCTAAAAAATGTAGGGGAGGTAAGGTGCGGGTTCCAGAAATTTTTTAAAACAAAATATTTTTTTTTCCGCGTTTTTCCCTGCGGTCTGTTTCCCGGAGCTTCTCCCGATGTCTTTTTTTCCCGCGCCTTTGAGCGGAGCCCGTATGCTAGCTCTATCTCTACCCCGACGGGTTCTTATCACCCATCTAGTTCTGCTCACCCCTTCACTCGTCAGTTGGCCTGGAGTGGTTTGGGAAAATAGCGTCGCTCTCCGTGACTGCCGTTTTGTTGGCGCAGCGCCAGACAGAAGCATAAACTATACGTATTTCCTTGTCACACGGCGCTGTAACTTGGGTGTTTGAAATTAGCCGTAAAAGGCTGATTTGTTCGATATAGGCCGAGGAGGGTTTTTGAGACCTAAAATAATGAAAAAAAGGTTGCCCTATATTCAGTACTATAAAAGCTACTTGCTTGAAACTCGGACAATGCCCAAACAAATAACACTTGAGAGATGCCACGGGACGGTTAACATCAATAGAAATAAACACCGCGCTAAATTGTAAACTAAGACGATTACACAGAGGAATATTCATTACGCAAAATTCAGTGCAAATATCGCACGATTATCACGATATGACCGTATGACGTCGCTTAGGCCTATCGATACTTGGATGTATAAAGTTATTTTTTGCATAGCCACTCAGGGAGGTACTATTGACGTTTGACTGTATTTTCTTGGATTCAGACTACAATGATTTGATTTCAGCACAATTAAATTTATCAGGAAATAAATTTTTGAATGAAATTATATCGATATTGTTTTTTAAATTGAAGCCGCATTCCAAACACTTAAGTTATTTTCTTTTTCACTAGACCTTTTTTACTTTGATAAATGCACAATATACAAGGTGAACTGTGGTGTGAGCTAGTGAACATGCTGGGAACATGCAAACATGCTGGTGCTTCTTCATGACCACTAGCTTAACGATATCATCACTTCACTCACTGACAACAGACGTGTCAGATAACTTAGTGACTGTAAGAATAAAAGTTAACTTATGTTAAAAAATAAATGTTAAACGTAGTCAAGCCCGTACCGAACATCAGGATAACCTTTTAAAAGGGAGGTAGGGAAAGGGTTTATCAATTGTTCCAAGAACTGACTTACAAATATTTCATTATCATGTGATACGAGCGTAGGTGGCTGAATATGGTGATGTTTGAGACGCGAGTAATAATCACACGTGACGGGGACAACGATTGAGGCCCCTCCTTGATATGTACAGGTTCCTCCCATTCCTGAAATGAACAACAGCAACACAGTTAGTAGTAGGGTTGCACAACGATAAAATAAAAATTATTGATTGGGAAGACTCATAACTTTTTTTTATTATTCTACTGTATTCAGGGCCAATTTCTGATTACCTACATTAATATCAAATTTTTGTTAGTACTGTATTAACAAAATATTTTCAGTCATAAAAGCGAGCTGAAAATTTTACACGTAATAATGGCGGAAAAAAACAGGGCAATACGTCATAACCCTACAACCAAATCACCGTGCGGTCACTGAAATAAAAACACTTTTGCTGAAAATCTTACTTAGAGAGAAGCCTTTTTGGAATGAAATTTGTTTCTAGTATTATTAAAAAATGCTAATGAACAATAATTTATACATCAAGATATAACATTTGTAAATTTGTGTACTATACATTTATAACAATTAATGGTTTTATGATAGCATTTATAAAGAAAATGTCAACAATGAACTATTGTTTTAAGGCGAAATACCCCCCTCATATGCATTGTCTTACTAGAACCCCTCGAGCGCTAAACTATTGCTTAAATTTTAGAAATTTTTTTTTGTTTCGTGAAATAAACAGATCCCAGATTTACTACGTTGGTTTTTTTTTGAAAAATGTTATAATTAGAACATCGCAACTCTAAGGAATCATAATTAAAATTTTTTTTTATTAAACCCCAGTTATTACTCCATTCCACCAGTATTCGAAAGCGGAGTAAAAAAAAACGAAAAATTGACTCCCAGTGAGGTGACTAATGTTTGATTAATTTGCCCGTAGTGATGTTCTCTGTGGGGGTTTTGATAAACGTTTTATTCTCGGGGAAATTTGGGGGGCTGGGTCAACAGTGATCGCGCCTCCCTCTCCCCTTCTTCGCGACAAAATACCGCACGGCGACAGACTGGGTTCAAAGCCCAGGCAAGTAACACTTGAATACCATTTCCCCCATTGATTGGGTTTTGGAAAAATTTTAAAAACCCCCTATCCCAAGTTTCTCAGTTCTTAGGCGGGGACAGGTTCTTAAAATTTTTTTTTCAGTAAAAAAATTTTTGAAAAAATTTACTAGAAAAAGAAAAATTGAAAATTTTCTAGAAAAAATTGAAATTTTACTAATAAAATTATTTAATAAAAATAATAATTAGAATTTTTTTTTTTGTTTTTCCCCCCCACCCCCACCCCCCCCACCCCAAAAACAGTTTTCTTGTCAGTAAAATTTATCAGACTCAACAAGGACATTACCCCCGGCACCACATTACAACTTTTGAAATGTTTCATTTAAAAAGTGATTGGGTTTTTATTTTTTTCTACATTATTGTTTATTTAATTTTTTCAAAAAAAAAAAAAAGCTTAAAAAGTTCAGATAGTAAAATATTTTATTTAGATAATAGAAAAAGATATAAAAACAAAAATTTTCTGAAGATAATAGATGACGGATTTTTCTAATAAATCACAACACTGGGGGTGGTTGGTTGGTAAATTTGCGGTTCCTGGATCGGTTCGAATTTTGGTTTTACCATGGTATTTGGCCCATGTGGGGGTTTTTTTTTTTTCTGTATAATTTACTCTCCTTGTCTCGATTTGCATTTTTGCCAAAAGTGAGAGTATCAAAAAAAATTATTATAATATAATAAATAATTACTCTTCTTTGTTAATTATACTTTTTGTGTTTCTCAAACCCCCGGGTCGCGACCCTAATTAGCCCGGCCCCCACGTTATCTCCCCCGGGCAGAGCAAAGGTGCTTTCCGAACTTACTTATCTGTCCCTTTTTATTGCTATTTTTCTGCACCCCTCGTCAATTACGTTATCATTTATTTCCAAAAAAAATTGCCAGCTTGGGGTCGTTCGGGGCCTTTTTCAAATTTTCAAAACCCCCTTCAGGCAGTTGGTGGCTGACTGGCCCTTTTGGTTCTCAAAACAAATCAACTGCGAAATTCTCCCAACAGCAGACCATTTAATTTTTTTTGTTTTAACCAAATTTTTTTGTTTTCTTTACAAAACTTATTTTTTTCTTTCCAATGAAACCAATTGTCACAAACAATTATAAAAAATAAAAAAAGGATAAAACAAAAAATTAAAAATTAAATTTTTTTATTTTTTTGGGGGGGGGGGGGGGGGGAGGGGGAAAGGTGTTAGGAATATTACCGGGAAAAAAGGCAAAAAGAAAAAAAGATGGAAAAAGAAGAGAATAGAGACAAAAAGTGTCTACGTGGTGATCAATGATCATGGCTACAGATATACCCCCCGGCGTTGAGTATTGATGGCTCTTTTTGTCGAAAACACTTGAATGTTATGCTAGAAATGTCTCTGCGAAATGTTTTAAAAATAATTGCCTAGGGGTTTTTTTTTTTTCGATTAAAATTGATAAAATTCAAGAATGGGGCCTATTTAATTCCCAAAGAAACCTCATATTTTTTTTTTTTTTTTTTTCCCCCCAGCCCCAATTACAGTTTTAGGGTTTTTGTGAAAAACCCCCCCGCATAAAAATCGTTAGGCATTTTTAAAAAAGGAAAGTTTTTTTATTTTTTTGTGGTAAAGGAAAATTTGTGGGGAAATTTGATTTATTTGGTTATGGGTATTTTGGTTACTTTTGTTAATTTCAATGGGACTTCATTGGGTATATCTGGGAATTTTTAAAATTTATTTACTCAAAAATTCAAAATGATTATTATATTTGTTGTTAAAAATTTTTTATATTTTATTTTCTAAATAAAAATTTAAAAAAATTATTTTTTTGTTGATTTTTTTATATTTTAATTTTCAACCTACTATTTCAAAAAAGTATTTTTTATAATTTTTTTTTTATTAAAAATTTTTTCTCCCCCACTTATTTTCAAAAAGGGATCCCAAAACTAGGTTTTTTGAATCAAATTTTTTTTTTGATCCAATTAAAAAATCAAGGGAATTCAATGGGTTGATATTTCCCTTCCCCCCTTTTAGGATGGCATAAAAATATTTGAAAAAATTTTAGTTTTATGGGTTTCTTCTTCCGGGTTGGCCCCTTTTTGGGGAAAAAAGCGATTTAAAAAAAATTTTAAAAAAACCTTCCCGGGGGGCTAATAAAATTTTAAAATCTTCAAGGGGCACCGGGCTACTTCCATTTTGGCTCGAATAAGAATCCCGGGAAAACCCCAAATTTATTCGATTTCCATTATTTGTCCAAGAATAAAAACACTACTTGCCCCGTAGGTTCGAACCTGGGTCTTTTTAACCTAAAATTTTTCCGGCCGCTTCAAAGTTTTTAAAAATTTAAAAAAAAACCTGTTTACCATAGGGGCCCTTTTTTCCCCCCCCCTGGTACAATTTTAAGGCCGGGTTTAATTTTACTTTCAATTTTGGGGGTTTTTTCCAAAAGATAAAAAAACTTTTTTGTTTACAGGAAAGTTTTTTTTTTAGATTTTATTTTTTTTTTGCAATTTTAAAGTGAACATTTTATGGGTAAAAAAGGGTTTTTTTTTACATAAAAACCCTATTTTTTAACTGTTTCTTATTTTTTTTTTAAAATTTTACGAAATGAGGCCCAAAAACAAAATGATTTTAGCAAACAAATTTTCGCATACAAATGGGAAAAAAATTATAATACAAAAAACCCCGGGGAAAAAAAGTGGGGTTTTTATTCCAATTTTCAAATTACCAAAAATGGTGGGGAAGCCAGGTTTCCCCCTTTTGGGGGGAAACAAATTTTCAAGGTTTTTTACGTACAAAAAAAAAAAAGGGGGAAAAACCGTTGTACCCTAAACCGCGAAAAATTAAAGGTTCGCTTCCCCTAAAACGCATTTTTCCCCCCAAATTTTCCTTGAAAAGTAAAAAGGGTACTAGGGTATTGGGTTAAAATTAAGGCCCGCCTACCTTAAATGGATTAGAAACCGGGTTATTTACAAAAAAACGTTAAAAGGGGGGATAAGTTTTTAAATAAAGCGGGGAGCTTTTAATTTTTTCCCTGTAAATTAATTTTTTTTTTAGGTTTTAAAATATGTATTTTTATTTTTTTTTTTTCTTTTTTCTTTTACTTTTTCGAGTTTAAACACATTTTATTTGGGGTAAGGTTTTTTCAAAACAAATTTTAATGCAAATTTAATAAAAAGCAAAACGGGGGGGAGGCTTTCCCCTTTTGCGGGATCCCTTTTGTCCCCCCCAAAATTTTTCTTCATAAGTTTTTTTATCCCAGGTAATTTTCCCCTTTAAAAAATATTAAATTTTCGAATTTTTAAAACGATCTGAAATTAATTTTTAATGCAAAAAAAAACTGGAAAACCTTTTTTTCCCCCCCCCGG
>JAMZAV010014262.1:0-13991 GCA_024449915.1 Sweltsa coloradensis
TGGAAAAATTTTTTGGGTTTTGGGGTTGGGCGTGCCCTTATAGATTAATAAAAAAAACATTGATTTGGTCATCGGTGTAGCCCCGTCTACCCCCAGGGCCTGGCTGGTGGTTTTATCATCTGCCGACAATAGGCCATTCAGCAAACCATTCTTGGGTTTAACAGTGTTGTACTTTATCTACAACTTCAGGGATTTCGAAACCCAAACACCAACACTTCTTACCCACGCTTACCTCTTTAGCAGGGACAAGATTGCCCTAGGTGTGACACAATATGTGACGTTATGTCTTGCGACTCCAACTCCAGCTTAGTCAACCATATGAGAAACTGTTTTCTTACGACCACAGCGACCAACATATTACATTTTAGGAATAAAGTACCACGATGTGAGAACCCCCCCCCCCCCTTCCTACCTCCCACTACCCGTGGCTGGTTCTGACCAGCATGGAATTTTCTTCCCCATATCCTCTAGGCTTCTGTGGCGCATTATCACCTTAAGTTGGACGCGTCCTTAATGCAAATACACTAAACGAAACTCTTCTAATCATATGAAGAAGTCGCAGTGACAAGCTTACTTCAACATTCATTCCACATAAATGTTTTTCTATTGTAATCACTTTCATCTCTATAATTTTTTTTCTTTTATAAACCATGAAAACAATAAAACCATCAAATACACCATAAAAATCATTTATTAACATACAATATCACATTGAAACAATATGACCTAACCGGTTGAAGCACCCTACATTCTCACGTCGTCATTGGTCAATTTTCCCCTTCACAATATTCTCCAGGTTTTTCACTGCTTCATAGACTTTACACAGGAGCTCCCCGAGTCGATTATGGTTCATTCTGCGTTGAGATGATCTCTGAAGACCCTATCAATTTCTCTATGAAGACTCAAGTTCCAGGACGATAATATCTGTAAGCCCAGTGTAAAGCGCACGTTCTGAATCTGCTGTGTGAAATGGAACGTGACATTCGAATTGTCCACACACGTCTGACTCACGGATATCTCCTAGCAAGAGAAGAGGTTGCTGCTAGATGCGACACACGTGGTGCTTTGCGCATGCTATTTGACCTCTCTCAATCATACGAATAACTTTTATCATAGAATGGTGACTTACATGCAGACATTTCTCAATGAAACTCCGTTGTTTAGCCAAGTTTAATTCACATCCAAAATATTAAATTTTTAAATAAATTGTATTTATATCAAGTCTTTATCATAATCTTGTACATTAATTGTATTTGATATTGGAAAATAATGGCGCAATATGACCATACCGGTTGAAGCAGCGCCCTAGTTTCACACGACGTCGTGGCTTTCTTGTGCGATCCGTTAGCTCCGCTCACTCCTCCAATTAAGAAAACAATACAATCATGAAACACATACAATATCACAGGCGGTGCCATATGACCTAACTGTTTGAAGCGCCGCAGTTTTTCATGTGGTCATTAAGTTTCTTAAGATGGACACAGCATTGTGCATTTGTCAAAATAATTACTTATACATCTTAGTTTGTATAAATCCTGGCGAATATAACGAATGTGCCTTTGCGACACGTTCATAACACTGAATTTACATGCACATATACAATACACCCATACTATTACATAACATTCTTCTGATTGTTCGGTTCGGCTTATAGTAAACCTACAGGCCAGATGTACATTATTTTGGGCAAAAACCGGAAATTTAGTGTTCCTCAACGAAACTTGGGGGATATGTTCAGGGCATGCCTCTACGAAAGTTCCCAAAGAATCCCACTTGGGGAAATCCCGCCAACTTTTCCGACACCATTCATTCAGCGGTCTAGCCGCGGTTGCTCAAGCAGTTCCTACTCGAACACCAAAGTTAAGCAACATCGTGCGTGGTCAGGGGTAGATTGGGAGACCGCTATTCCCTGAAACACATGTATTCCGCTGGTTAGAGCGGTTGGAGCGTTCGAGAGCTAGTGTAACAGTTATTTAATACCCCGTCTTGGCCCTGGGTAGAATTTGGACCAGAGCATGGCTCTGCATGCTATCGGAAAAGGCGAGGAAAGAGACAAAGTCCATCTCGCTAAAATCAGGTAGTACTTTAGGGAATATGATATCACTTTCCGTTATCGCTCACTCGTCGATTGCGTCGGGGCCTACAGGGTTATCTTGGTCGCCTTAGTTTTCTGTCCCCCACTGAGAATCAGATATGTGATTGAGTGGGGAGACTCTGAATACGAATTTATCTTTCAATTTTTTTCATTTTATAAAGCGCTTGACAAAACGAACGATGACAAAGACAATGACGACCACGTCGTAAAAACCCCATTTTCCACCCCCTACCCATGGCCGGTTCAGACCAGCATAGGTATTCTCACACTTATCCTTTTGGATAGAGTGGCGTTTAAATATTGACCGAACGGTTGACGAGCCCTGGTTTCTAACGTCGTCGTCTTGAAGGCTTCACAAAAAAAAAAAAAAATTCTTCTTACTTACTAGTGTAACGCCCGCTTTTCAACCTAACGGTTGACGCGCTTTAAATCCAAATAATCTTTTTTTGTTAATACATCTCTTTTATAAACTTAAAAAACAATATGATCATCAAACACACCATACACTTAATTCATTAACTTACAAATAGACCTAACCGGTTGAAGCGCCCTAGTTTCTCACGCGGTCGTTTGCTGTTTTTTTTTATTCGTTAAGTAAATAACAGTTATTTTTGTCGTGTGAACGTTCATCCCCTGTGCATCCCCTATATCCCCCAGTTTTCTCCCTCTTTTCTAGACTCGACCACCCGATTATTCCCATTGAAACATGTTCTCTTTCGGAAGGCGCGTCTCCCGGAAACAACCGACTTTACCCGACCTATATTATAATTAATTACCTCTACATTATACTTAAGAACTCTTTGACTTCTGCCGAGTTGGTAGGTGTTGCTTTGTGAGCACTTTGTCCGCCTGCTCCGCGTGTTGAATACAGAGAAGTTCCCAACATCAGATTATCGCTTAAGTTTGGGGGGGGGGTTACTTATGAGGTGCATTTCAGAGAGTGGGCCACGGACAGATTTAGTGGGCGGAGGGGGAAGGGGTTTGCAATCGATGTAGTGGGCTGGACCTTACCTTTCATGTGTATGTTACTCGTCATTCATTACCTTCGGTTCATCGTCTGGGCCCGGGGTAGAATTGGCCCAGAGCATGGCTCTGCTAATCGTAAAAGGCGATTCAAGAGAGAAAGTCCACCTCGCAAACATCAGCTAGTAAGAGCGGAGTATCTTACTCCCCAAACTAGAGGCGAGCTCTGGCAATCGTCGTCGGGGACCTTGCCCCCTTCCCTTGACGACCCCCGGCGACGATGACAATGACACAACGAACGATGACAAAGACGATGACGACCCGCGACGTGAGAAACCCCCCTTCCTCCCCTTACCCGTGGCTGGTTTCTGACCAGCATGGCTCCTTCCCCCCCCCCCTTTAAGCTAGAATGGTGCATTATGACCTAACGGTTGACGCGTCCTTAATCCAAATAAACCAAAAAAAATCTTTTCATTTATTTAAACTTTGAAAACAATATAATCATCAAACTCACCATACACTTATTTCATTTACTTACAACATCACAGGTGGCGCAATATCAAATCGGTTGAAGCGCCCTAGTTTCTCCCGTCGTCTATTAACGCAGCGCTCGTCTTCAACCACACTCCCGTGGCTTACCAGTCGCGTCACCACCTCTACCTGTGAAGATGGCGTCGTGTCCACCCGCAGTTTATAAGCTGGTGTTTCTCCCCCTGGCTTAGAAAGCCAGGGAGGTTTCGTTTGTTTTCGTTTCTTCTCTATTTTCTTTCCTCTTTTCCTCAATTCTTCAGTTAGTTTTCCTTGTCGAAGTGGTTTTTTTGGTGGGCGGTTTGATCGCGCCGTTTAGTTTGTACCGTTTTTAATTGGATGAGTGTAGCGACGTAGCGATCATCTTCATCTTCATCTTTTTAACAAAAATAATAATTATTTTCATCTTTACCGTCTTTATCATATTCTATAAGTTTATTAAGCGATAAAACAATATAAAAACAAACACAAAATTCAGTTCTTAAACATACAATGCCAAAGGCCGTGCAATATGACTTTCCCGGTTCGAGTGCCCTAGTTTCTCACGTCGTCGTAGTATTATCCACTTGGCAGCCTCCCCGACGACACCAACATGACAACACAATCGAAGACATAGACGATAACGACCACGACGTACCCCCGTCTGGGCCCGAGGAAGATTTTGTCCCAGAGACTTAAAACAATCTTAGAACTATTTTATAAGGCATGTATTAACCAATATATAATCCAGGAGATGGCAGGAACATCCTAGCCCTATAGTTATCATCAGCAACAACAAACTTGATCTATTTATTCACTAACATTATCACATGCGTCAAAATATGACCCACTCTGTTGAAGCGCCCTAGTTTCTCCCGGGGTTCTATGTGGCTATAGTCGACGCTCTGAAGCGTTTTTTGTCACTACGAGGTCGCGGGTTCGTGTACAGCGCAAGGCCTGGGTTAAGTAATTGTCCTGCGCCCGGGATTTTCCCACCCCTCATCGTTTCCAATATCAATAATGCAAAAATAGAGTTATTAGGATCAAGCATGTAGCTATCGATTTTAGATACCGTCATAATCGAATCAAACAAGACTTTATCACTCTTACAAAATGAAGGCCTTTGTAAGAAAAAACATTCCCTAGTCCTGGAACCACTTCCTACTCCTAAGATGGCCGAGATAAGGTGAGAAACCCAGGCACGTCATGGAGTGACTGGTAACACATTCCTTGAGTATGTCTTCCTAGACCTGTGGCTAAAGGCCACTGGCTAATTTGAATTAGGTTGCATTCACCAGGCCCAATCAGAGAGTCAGCTGATTCCAGATCTCTGCCGAACGTAAGTTAGAGATTGCTACGTGCCCAGTGATAATGCAAGGTCATCAAAGTGTGTTATAACATTTTACGTAGGTCCCTGATATTGAACTGAATGAATTGCACTTTGTCCGTCTAGTTTTAGAGATGGTAATGTGCTTTGACAACATTACAGATAATAACACAGAACTAATACCTATCAATTGCATCAATATTCTGATATTGACTGATGAATTGATGTCAATGTAATTATCAATCATTGTACACTCATTTATAACTGGGTTGCTAGCATTATATTATTATGTTGAATGATAAGTAAATACCCAATATTGATGGAAATCAATAATTACAATGAAAATGAATCCTAGTTTTCACTACAATACTAAGCATCCATTTAATTGTATGAACTAAACGAAGATGTGTTCCAAATCTTTTTTGGCGGCCATTTTGCCAACCCAACCTTAAGCAGGGTTGGCTTGGTAATTAAGGTTTACTGTCCGCCACTGGAAATTAGTTGTGTGACTTGAACGTCGACGTTGAAAATTACTCAAAGAACGATGACAAAGACGATGACGACCGCGACGTGAGAACACCCCTGTTCTTAACCCTAACCGTGGCTGGTTCTTACCAAAATGGGCTCTCTTCCTCCCCCTATATATTCCCAAGACTAGAGTGGCGCATAATAAACTAACGGGTGACGCGCCCTTATCCAAATAAACCAAACCAAGTCATCTAGGCTTAGACATAAAATTAAATCCATCTTTTAATTTATCTTATCATTTCCTATTATGCAAATCACCCGATCTCCTCATAAAACACTTAAAAAACCACCACAAAAGATTCGTATTTAAAATAAAATTACCTGCGGCACAAATTGTGAAGGACATGCCCCCCCCCCCTGCCCCGGCCCTTTTTCGATGTATATTCCTGCGTTTACGCCACTGTGTGCGTGTCATGAGATTTCAACCTACCGATCACTTGGGTGTACGCCACTGCTAGTGAGAGTATCGCATCCGCCTGTGCAGTGAGCATTCTACCGGGCAGAGTGCAGCACATGACTCACTGATGCACCGGCAATCTGACAAGTATAGGCTTCGTAGAGTCACTAACGAACCTTTCACGGGCGAGGGAGGTCGCAGCTAGAGCTAGCGCGACGATGTCTAGTGTTATACCGTGTGTTATTAACACAACCCCTTAAACTTCTAGACACTGTCCACCATTGTGGTCTTCGTATTGCTCTTGGTGCATTTCGAACAAGCCCGGTAGTCAGCTTGTATGCCGAGTCAGGTGTGTCCTCCTTGGCAGAACGAAGAAACCTCTTGATGGGTACGTTTGTAATGAAATTAAAGCTATGCCTAACCATCCAGCAAATCGGAATGTTTTTAACACGACATATGTCAGACACTTTGATAACAAACCCAAGGCATCTCTTCCAACGGGATTAAGATGTAAACTTTTGTTTAATCTTATAGAATTCCATCTGCCAAAAGTTTTTAATTTTGTATTTAGCAATAACCCGCCCTGGTTTACACCAGAGCCGATTATTATATTTGACCTTTGTCGTTTTGATAAAAACTCAACTTGCGAAAGTGTATTCAAAATTAACTTTAGAGAGATTTGCCATGAACATCAAAGGTTTACTTTGGTATTCACAGATGGCTCCAAAATTGACAACAAGGTTGGAAGTGCTTTTTATTGCTCCACCTTAACTGAACGTTTCAGGCTAAGCGACGTGTGTTCAGTTTTCACTGCAGAGTTATTCGCCATCCGTGAAGCTCTTAAATACATTCTACGCTGTCGTTGTGGAGAATACCTTTTGTGTTCAGATAGTTTAAGTTCACTTCAAGCTATAGAACTCATGTATTCAAGTCATCATTTGGTACAAGACATCCAATTCTATTTAGAAAAACTAACCTTTAAGGGTTATATAATAGAGTTTTGCTGGATACCTGGACACGTGGGCATAGAGGGAAATGAACACGCTGATAGGGCTGCTAAGGAAGCTTCCCTGCGTCGCGACGTTGATTTCAATCTAGTTCCCGTTCCAGATGTCAAGAGTGGATTCAAGCAAAGATTGTTGGATTTGCGACAAGCATCTTGGGATGTGTTTGCAAAATAACAAATTGCGTAGTGTGATGCCCACATTGACTAACAAAATTCGTCCCCTACGTCTCGACTCTCACGTAGAGAAGAAGTGGTATTGTCTAGACTTCGTATAGGGCACACACGCCTACACACGGATATATCTTAACCAGAGAAAGAGTTATTCCCATATGTGACACATGTGATGTACCTTTAACCGTACATCATATGCTAGCAGAATGTACCAAATATATGATGCCTTGCGCAAGCAATTTGATCTCTCCCAATCATATGAAGAACTTTCTATCATATGATAACGGCGACAAACTATCCAAATTTCTCATCCAAAGTAATATATTTAACAAACTTTAATTAACTTCATACACATTTCTTTCTTTTCTTTCTTTTCATTTACATACATAACTTTTATTTTGCTATTGCTTTCTTCATCTTCAATTTATTTTGTTATTTATACGCTTTGAAAACAATCTAATCATCAAACATACCTGCATTAACTCTTCTAATTTACTTTCATTCACAGGCGGCGCAATATGACCTAACCGGTTGAAGCTCACCTAGTTACTCACGTCGTCGTCGTTATGTTCATAGTGTTCGTGCAGCTAGGTCTTGTGCGACTATAAGTGATAGACAGTGTGCTATTGTAGTAGCGTGCGAGCAACAAGGTTTATCGGGACGATATACTGAATAATACGACATTGCTATGGTGCTTACTGGACTGTGCTATGTTAGTATGCGTGCACCTAGGGTTATCGCGAGTCGCGACAGTTTTTAGTGTTATATCGTGTGAGATTGTCGTTGTATGTGAAGCTAGGGTTATAGTGACGATCTATACATTGATGATTTCTGTTTCTTAAAGTCTCATATTAATGCACTAAGGCTATTCGGGACGATGAGTGGTGATAGATGACGATGGAGGATGATTACTAAAACATCATAATGTGTATGCGGGATACGAACCCACGTCCTCGTAGTGCCATACGCTTGAGACCAGCGCCCTCATCACATGTGCCACCGCGGACGGCATTATAGACTGGTTGGGAATGTAATGTGCTATGGAAATGGACTTGACACTGATCGATTGACTTCAAAAGGTAAGTTTCATTTATTAGGTGTTGGAAGGAGGGGGATGGTGGGGGGTGGTGAAGATTTTGGAGCTTTGTACAATAAATGAAACCGTGTGTGTGCCATAAGGAGGGAGGAGGGCGAAGAAAGGGGAGGGACACATTTTCTAGCTTGTTACAATACATGAAAATAAATAAAGAAACAAATCCGTATTGAGAACCTACGAAACCGACGAGTGAGCGATAACCAACCAAAGATTGATATTTTTTAATAGGAAATATAGCAATCAGTGGTATGGAAAGTGCGAACACCCGCGGATCAACGCCCCGTCTGGGCCCGGGGTAGAATTGGCCCAGAGCATGACTCTGCTAATCGTAATTGCTTCACTATTGAGGAAAGAATGAAATATAGCGTACTGGTAATACATACAAAATATTGAAAGGTATGTATTCAGGTATTTTACCCGATATTTTTCAATTTGTTGATCGTGAGAGAAATTCTATTCTAACAAACTCTTTGAAAGTTCCTAAATTAATTTCTGAATCATTAAGAAAGTCATTCTTGTACAGAGGAGTATCCTTTTGGAATTCAATTTCTTATGATATTAGAAGCCAGTTTACTGAGCTAGGAATAGTACAATTAAAAAGTAAAATTTAAACAATGATAATGAATCGAAGAACAAAGAAGAATTGATTTTTACTATTTATTTGTGGGGCATTGTCTCTGTGTTTATGTAATGTTAATTTATCTTCATATGTTCTTATTTAGGCTATGATTTTGCTGTTCTCTTTTTTGTTCATTATTGCTTTGATTTTGATGTATTTAATGTATTTTCAATTGATATTTTTCTGCCTAGATTGTCTGGTTGCCCCCACTGGTGGAACTTGCAACTTGAGTTAGGTGTCCTGTATCATTGCTGTGATCAGTTTGACATGAACAATTTTAAATAATTATATATCTGATATAATTATATATTAGAGTCAAGATCTTTTGCACTAAATTGTTATCAAGATTTGAACACAAGAATGATGGTTGAACACAAGAATGAAGATTCGCGTTCGGTGGTTTCTTCCGCGAAAGATTGATTACTCCCTGATTTGCTGTTCCTGATTTTTGGCAAACCTCATATTCGTTTGAGTGGGATCGTCTAATAAATCAGTTTTTTTCTTTTCATTTTTCTTTTTTATTAATTTTCTTTTTTTTTCTTTTCTTCTTTCTTTTTTTTTCTTTTTCTTTTCTTTTCTTTCTTTTTCTTTGTCTTTTTTTTCTTTTTCTTTGTCTTTTTCTTTCTTTTTTCCTTTTTTCCCCCCCATTCTTTTCTTTTCTTTCATTCTACACCCTTTTTTATATTTGATCCATTCATTAAATGCATATAATATATTTTTTTTTATTTGTTACCAAAATTGCTGTGTTTAAATGCATTGGTGTTGTAATGCTACTATTTCAAATATCTACGAAAATGTAGTTTTTTGTTTTTCTGCATCTATGTAATTAGATTTATTTAGTTGTCCTCCTTTGTAAATCAGTTTTTATAACTGAATAGGATAGACGTTAAATAAATAAATAAATAAATAAATAAATAAAAGGCGATTCATGAAAAAGTCCACCTCGCAAACATCAGCTAGTATGAAGGGTAGTATTTTACTCCCCGAAAATAGAGGCGAGCTCTGGCAATCGTCGTCGGGGACCTTGCCCCCTTCCTTTGACGACCCCCCGGCGACGATGACAATGACACAACGAACGATGACAAAGACGATGACGACCGCGACGTGAGAAACCCCCTTCCTCCCCTTACCCGTGGCTGGTTCTGACCAGCATGGCCCCTCCTCCCCACCCCCCTTAGGCTAGAGTGGTGCATTATGACCTAACGGTTGACGCGTCCTTAATCCAATTAAACCAAAAAAAAAAAAAAAAAAATAGCTCACGAGTCACATTATGGTGAAATCCATTGTTAGCGTTTGCAACAACATTGAAGCAGAGCTTAGCTTAATTAATTCTGACGATCACACTGTTCATTGGAAGTAAACGACTCACGTTTACGACATTATTATGAAATTAAAAACGACGCTTACTTTTAGGCCACTCGGAGATGATGCACGAATGCGGTACCAACTGCAAATATTACTGAACTCCTGCACGGCGTCAAACTTGACAGATGCAAACAATAAATATTGAGTGTGTGAAAATAATAACGTTTGAAATTAAAGTGTTTTGAAAGAAAAACGTTTGAATTCGGAATGTGTTTGAAACGAGAAATCTTGAACTTATTTCAAACACTTTTTAAGCTAAACACGTCTTAAAACAGATATGTTTTGAATTTTCAGTTGGGTTATTTTAAGATGTTTTTCAAATTAAGACACCAGAAAAACAGAAGTGTTGGAAATTATCAAACATTTTCGCTAAATGTGTTTGGAAGAAAGACACATTTAAAATATGTTTTATTATTCAAACATAATTAGAAGTTCAGACATGTCTTATAAAATCAATTCAAACATCCCGTTCTAAGAGTGTATGGCAATTGTCGTCATGGGCACTAACAACTTCCCATGACGACCACCCGACGACGATGACAATGACACAAAGAACGATGCCAAAGACGATGACGACCGCGGTGTGAGAACCTTCATTTCTTCCCCTACCCGTGGCTGGTTCTGACCAGCATGGGCCTCTCCTCCCCCACGTCACCTAGACCATATAGAAAGGCGCATTAAGACCTATCGGTTGACGCGCCCTTAATCTAAATAAAAACTATTAAAAAACTCAATATTCAATGGTCGTCACCTTGGCGATGTAGGTCCACCAGAGACGTTAATATATCAAATATAACAATGGAGATGTTTTTATATTTTTCCAATTTCTTCTCTTTTTAAACTTATGTAGTATGACGGCTGACCGGCTCCACAACTCTAGGTCTCGGGTTCGAAACCCAGCCTACGCCCACTGTTACTGACCGAGCCGATTAACCGACATACTAACTTGATAGCATGGATTCGAGCGGGAACTACGTACTAACTGGAATTGTGGGTAAGACGACTCAGGCATGAGTCGATTAGATCTTTAAAATGACTTTATTACAATAAAACATAACAAGAAATATAACAGTTAAATATGCCAACACCGTGTAACTTCATAGATTCGTTACAAACGTTATCTCAAACACATGATAAATCAAAGGTGCGCCCATTTGCACAGGTAACTTAATTGTGACTTCATTTAATACAAAAACACTGAATTTACTTTTCAAGAATTATCCAATCAATAGTTTAGATTTACAATTTAAAACATATTTATTTTCTCCAACACCTAAGTAATATTTATAATTTGATTAACTTCCAAGTCTCAGTATCATCTTCTTCTACTGCTATCGACTCTTCGTCTGGTTTCAACTCTCCTTACCCTACCGATTTTCAGCTCTTTTATACTCGCAAGACCAGCAAGGTGGCCATAAAAACCTTGTATGATATTACTTAATAGAATATTTTTACCGAAATCCTATCATAAAATCGGACGAGATAAAGGATCATGAATTATATATAATCAACGTTTAGGGCTCGTGACCCCCCCCACCCCTTGAAGCGTACCGGGACCTGAAAGGTGGTGAAAAACCTTTTATGTATTATTTAAAAGGGACAAAAAAACCCCAAAAAAATTTTTTTACCACTAATCTTAGCAAAATACTTCATTAAAATAACCTTTTAAAAAAAATATATCTTGTAAATGTGATTAAACAAATTTTTTAATTTTTTGGACCCAGAAATTCCAAAATCGGGTTTTTTGGGAAAAAATTTTTCTAAATTTGGTTTTAAACCCTGCTTCTTTTTTGTCCACAAGATATAAGCATAGCCCAAATCAAAATCCCCCTTTTAAAACTTTGTGTTTTGGGAAACGTCCCTAAATTCCCCCAAAACCCAAAAAAAATGCTTTCCAAAATCCCCCCCATTTTGGAAAAACAATTTTGCCCGAACACTTCCCCAAAATTTACAAAAAAACATCGAGAAATTTACAAAAAAAGGCGTCGAGTACTTAAAAAATGCCAAATATTTTTTGGGGGTAAAAAAATCCCCAAAAGGTCACGGGGCATAAAAGTCCCCATGTTTTCTTATGGGGTTTTTTGCCGAGGGACCAGCTCAAAAAATGCATTTTTTGAAAATTTTTTTTGGGAGGTCATGGTGGCCCCAATAATTTTTCGTTCATTGCAAAAATCATTACTTTTACCTGAATAAAATATGTTTTGAGTTGCTTTTAAATCCCTTTTTTAATAATCAAGGACGCGAAGCGCCCCGGGGCCCAAACCCAAGCGCGGCTCCGCTTCCACTAGCGCCTTTACCGCACGCCCGACATGAGCATTTAACACGGTGTCGCCGAACGGGAAAAAACCCTGGAGATAAAAAACCCGCAATATGCTTTAAAAGATGGGCTTTTACTAGAGATGATCCATTTTTAAATTTCATCCCCATCTGTTTATGCGTCTAGAATTGTTGGACTCAAATCGTTCGAAATAAATTTTTTTTGGGCTGGCTGGCGACGAATTATGTATCAGTTTTTGGGCATCAAGGTAAGTTAGAGAAGCCAAATTTTGCACCGTGTCAGTCATCTCAGTGGCCCCTGGGGTTACAAACTTAATTCGATGATGACCGGAAGCTTAATTTAAAGCAAAAAAAACAAAATATTTAATTCGTGTTTTGCTAAGCAAAGGATTGTTAAAGAACCAAAAAATTTCACCGATTCATCCTTTGTGGGCCCTGTGCTAAACAAAAGGGAATTGGATTAGATGTCCGGGGGGGAAACTTAGATATAATAAAACAAAAAATTTTTTTATAACGCGATCTCAAAAATTTTAATTTTCAATCAGTGAATTTTATTTAGAATCATTGTAATAAAATAATTTTCTCTACTTGGGTGCTAACATCCAACCTTACGTTTCAAAAAAATTTTTGATATCATACAAAAAAGCAAAACTTGCAAAAAAGGGGCCCAACCGAAAAAAAGGGAAAATACAAGTGCTAACTGCTAGGGGTGAGACTTAAATTGGCCAAAACCCCTTTTTTTTGTTTAAAAAAAATATATATTTTTTAATCTAGGTGCCCCTCGGGCGCGCAGCCAGCCCGGTGCGTACACACTCAAACCCTTAACCCAAGCAGAGTTGGGGGGTTTTCGGGGTGTTCCCCCGTCATGTTAGTGATGTGAATTTAAAAAAATATAAATCGAAAGGGGATTTGGGACTGAAACACTCCATTTTTTGGGGTACGATTTATTTTCCCTTTTTGGTGAAAAAATGGGTTTAAACATGCTCAAAATAGCTATGCTACTGCTATACTCTACGACTGCTAACACTAAATTTTCGTTTCAATCGGGCCCCCCATTCGACCAACGGGTGGGGGTACAATTTTTTCATATTTTACATGGGCCTTTTAAAGGTTATAGTTATAGTCTTTTTTTTTAAAAAAAAAAATTGAAAAAGTTTGGCGGAAGGCTTTCCAAAAAAAAAGGTTTTAAATTACCTTATACCTAGGCATCCAAAACAAGTAAATAAGTTATTGACATTGTTTTACGGACAAGCAGATTTTGGGGGGAAAATGCAATACGTTTAACAAATGCGGACATTTTTAAATTTTTTTTTCTTTTTGTGGAACGAGAAAAAGGGGACATTATCTCTCTAAAACAAACAAAACCGACCCGCTACCCAGATGTAGAAAATTATTTAAATACAAAAGTGTAGGTCTAAGTTCCATTAGGGGTTGGAAATAGATAAAAAGAACTAATTTTACAACCCTGTTTTTAAACCCCCCCAAGCCCCCTTGGCCCTTTTTACCAAAAACCCTAAAAGGGGGCCCCCAGGGGGGGGAAAAAATACCTTTTTTTGGGGGGGGGGTTCCCCCCCCCCCGGGGCCAAAAAAAAAAACCCCCCAAAAACTACCGATTTCGAATTAAAAGAATTTTTCCTGGG
>JAMZAV010014263.1:0-13918 GCA_024449915.1 Sweltsa coloradensis
CCCCAAAAAAAATTTTTTGGGAGCAGTGATAACGTGTTGCAAAATATCCACAGGCAAAGGGTGGCCTGTTTACAACAGAAATGCGTCAGCCTTTTGCCAAATTTG
Organism: Sweltsa coloradensis; assembly: GCA_024449915.1. NCBI lineage: Eukaryota > Metazoa > Arthropoda > Insecta > Plecoptera > Chloroperlidae > Sweltsa > Sweltsa coloradensis. Next base: position 106 of record JAMZAV010014263.1, read on the forward strand.
CTTACATGTTTTTTTGCAAAAGTAGTAAAAAAACAACTGTTTTGCATGTACTTTATCTTGAATAGTTTTAAAGTCCTATTATAGGCCTTTTAGCCCTGCCTAGCCACTTTTAAAAAATCTTCATTCTTTTATTGATAGGGTAAAATAAATAAAATGAATTTCGGTAGTAAGAAAATAATTTGACCTAAGGCCTATTTTTTTCCCATTTGGCACAAAACTGATTTTAAGTGGGAGATTAGTTATTAATTAATAAACTAGGCCGTTTCGCAAAAGTTTTTTTTTAGTCGCGTTGAGGGATGAGTTTTTTTTCCCCGTAAGTTTTTATTTGCGTGGGACCACTTTTGTGACTTTTCCTGGCAAGGTTTTTTTGAATTTCATGTAGGTGATTGTTGTAAAGTTTCTATTTACTTTTTAATTTTTTATTATTCCCAAAAAAAACTCTATTAAAACCTTTTTTTTCTTTGAATTCTGGCTAATTTTCCAATTTTTTTCTTTAAAAGGGGTTTACATCACCCAAAACCTTAATGTCCTGTAAAATATGAACGTTGTAGCCCCCCCCCTTTGGTCGAATCCCCCTAATTCACGCAAATATCGCATAAAAATCAAAAAAATCTAAAAGTACGATATTCATGAGAAACCCTTTCTTCGAGTGCCCCCAAAAAATGGGGCACGTCAAATTTCAGAGATTTGGGAAGGTCCCCCCCCTTTTCATCAAGACGCACAGCCTTTTGTCGGGTAGAGGCAAAAACAGAAAAAAAAAACAAAAAAAAAACAAAAAAACAAAAAAAAACACCCTAGTAGGCCTAACTTTTTTTTGGGGGTCATGAAATTGAAAAACTTTGCTTTTCATCCAATAAAAAAAATAAAACCCCCCACATTGAAAGCACAGGACTAAAAAAACTTTAAAATTTTTTTTTTTTTATATTTTATATTTATTTTTAATTATTTAGCCGCGGGGGCGCACACATTGGGGCCCTTACAGCTAGCAGAGTTAGGTGACTTCGACGTGTCACCCAAAACCCTCATAAAAAAACGTGATGTGAACTTAAAAACCATGCCTCCTAATGTTTGTGTGGCTCCTCGTTCCCTGCCCCGTCCAGCGCCAGTGTTAATTGTTTTCCAAAACGCTAGTTACCCTCCCCCAAAAGCCTTTTTTTGTTTTTTTGGGTTTTCATCCATTAAATGTCATCTCCCATGTATTTTATGTTCAATCCAACTAAATTTAATATTTTAGACGTATTTTGATACGTACATCCTTATAATGGTTTGCAGAATAGTAATATACAAATTTTTGTCTAGTTTTATTATGCTGGTAATTAAACAAAAAGTAGATATTGATAACTTTGTTGTTGATAATATAAGGCAAGGGCTAATAGGCATGTTATGTTAATTGTATCTATAGGGCCTATGCCTCCTATTCCTAATCATATTAAAAATCAATAGGCTTAGGTAGCCTACTCGGGCCCTAGTCTTGACTAGGCCACGAGCTAAGCAATATAACTTTCCATCAAGCAGTGGCGCGTGATAAGGGGGAGTCTGGGGCCCCCCTTATTGCCACCGGGCCTGGGTGGCACAATTTCCTTATTTCCCTGTAGTTCATGCAAAGAAAGGCCTACTTGTTTTAGATAATGGCATCCCGGTATCTTACAACTTCTTGCACGCACCATTGCCTATTATGAAGAAAAACACAGCTCAACTCTGGCATTATGACATTTTAATCGTATGCAGATCGTATGTAAACAACGAAAACAAAAGAAAGCTCTTGGGGACGGTAACTAGCGCTTTGGACAACAATTAACACTGTGCGCATGGACAGGCAGGGAACGAGGAGCCACGACGAACATCTAGGAGGCAGTGTTAAAACTATCAAAATCGAGGGGATTTAGGTACCTGACAACACATGCCAAATTTGGTTGGTGTACAATCACTCCTTCTTGGTGAAAAAATGACTTGAAATCATGCTCAAAATCACTTTAAGGATGTTAGTTACTAGGCCTACTACTGACTATTGACTACTGTCTAATTTGTCAGTTTCAATTGCCCAGCGATTCTGACCAAACGGGTGGGGCTACAACGTTCATATTTTACATGGACATTAAGGTAATAGTGATGTAGTTCTACTACTACTTTTGAAAGAAAAAGTTAAAAAAAGTTTGCTGGAAGGCTTCCAAATAAAGGTTTTACAATAAGCCTTAAACAGGCATACAATCAACAAGTAACTATAGTTACTTGACAATGATCGCCTACATTGTTTACAAAAAGCAAGTCTTTGGGCCACTAGATATTTTAACATTCTATTGTTATTTGGTTATACCACTGCAATTAAATCGACTTTGATAAAATTATTATATTTTAACAAATAATTTTGCAATTTTGCATCGCACTAAAAATCGTAAAAAAAATCGTGAAAGTACGATAGGCCCCTATTCATGAGAAATATTTCTTCCATTGTACCCGAAAACATGGCAGGTCTAAGTTTAAAGATTTCGAAGGTCTCCAGAAAATTTCATCGCAATTGGAGTATCGGTTTAGCCGGAATCGTGTTAACAAACACACAAAAATACAAACAGAAAAAACAAGAAAAACGGAAAAAAAACGTAAAATTGCGATTTTCATAAGAAATAATTTTTCGATTGCGCTCAAAAAGGTGGCAGTTCTCAGTTCAAAGATTTCAAGGGTCTCTAGAAAATTTCATCGCAATTGGAGTATCGGTTTAGCCGGAATCGTGTTAACAAACACACAAAAATACAAACAAAAACAAAAAAATCGTAAAATTGCGATTTTCAAAAGAAATAATTTTTAGATCAATTTTTCGTACGGTGCAGTTCTAAGTTCAGAGATTTCGAAGGTCTCCATAAAATTTCATCGCAATCGGAGTATCGGTTTAACAGACACACAAAAATACAAAAAGAAAAAAAAAAACACCCCGGATTTTTTTCTCCAGTGTAGTGAAATGGAATCTTCACTTCGCTCGCTAAAGCTCATCCAATAAATTAGAAAAAAGAATTTTGATGAACTATTATTAAGCGAGCGTTTCCATTTGACTCTGCGGAAAAAATAGTCACTTTTTTTTTTTTTTTTTTTTTGTATGTCTCGCGATAACGTTCGAATGGAGGCTCGGATCGAGTTGAAATTTTCACCATCCGCAAGCTTTGTTCTCGATTGAATGCCATTAGTTTTGTGGCAAAATCGTTCAAAAAGTTAAAAAGGTTACATTAAAGTTAATCGAAATGTTTTTTTTTCAAACTTCACGGCGACAAAATCTGAGATGGCCAAATCATTTAGAATGTCCGTCCGTCACGAATATGTTAATTTTATTTTGATCCGATAAGTAGTGTAGATGGAAATTACATTATACACAAAGTACGGTTACCATGGCAACGGAAAGTCGTGCAGCTTTTTTGGCTCATGATAGCGGTCGAACGGAGGCTCGGATCGAGTTGAAATTTTCACCATCCGCAAGCTTTGTTCTCGATTGAATGCCATTAGTATTGTGGCAAAATCGTTAAAAAAGTTAAAAAGTTACATTAAAGTTAATCGAAAGTTTTTTTTCAAACTCAACGGGGGACAAAATCTGAGATAGCCAAATCATTTAGAATGTCTGTCCGGTCACGAATATGTTAATTTTTTTTTGATCCGATAAGTAGTGTAGATGGAAATTACATTATAACAAAAGTAACGTTGCCATGGCAACGAAAAGACGCGCGAAGTTTTTCTAATGCACTGCCCCCTAGAAGTAATCAAAATACTTTCGAGGAAGCAGTCTATTATTTGTCAACAAAGAGTTTAAATAGTTTTCCCATGGAGTCAAGGTCCTCTAGATGGCGGTGGATTTTAAAGTAAAGATTTAAACACGGGTTTACCCAAATACCTTGGCAATAATAAATAATACTGGAAACGCGAACGTCGTAAATTTTTAAATTTAAAAAAATGTGCAATTTGGGTCTAGCTATAGCACGTGCTCGCTTATCAACGCGCCCACTGAGCGTTTCCTAGTGTTTAAATTAATACTAGTTGCAAAATCTATTTTGCCAAGCTTTTCAAGGATGTTGTTACGGGACACTGTACGTTTATGAATTAAGAATGCGCAAATGTGGAAGGGTAGATGAGCTCGGCCCTTTTTAGATCTCATCTCATCTCATCTCATTTTTTTTGAATGTGGTAAGGTTTGGCTGTATTTTTACAAGTTTTTGTTTTTGTGGGATTATTTATGTAAAGTCGATCCTATTGATTTACAAAGGAGGGTTACAGAAGGGTTTAACAATTATGTGTTGTTCAGTTACAGTGCAATTTCATTTTTATAGGCAGTATTCACTTTTGTCTACATCTACCTGCTTTCTCATATTGGTGAGAAAGTGGCCACACAGATGAAGCAGAGACTATTTTCATCCATTATGAAGCAAGATATTGCTTTTTTTGATCAACAGAGGACTGGTGAAATAATCAATAGGTAGGTAAGGTATTTACTAATCATTTTTTGTTCTGCACCTGTAGACCTACCGTTAGTCAATGTACCTATATCTTTTGGGGTTGACATCTATTGAACAGCAAGCATTATACTATTTATATTAGAGATTGGCCAATTCCAAATTTGACCGATTCCATTTCTACAATTATTGTGTGCAAGTGCAATACTGATTCTTGAATGATTGCAAATCTTTTACTAGCCAAGCTTAGGCATACACTGTAAATGAACACATAGATAAGTCTGAGGAAGGATGGTTACCATAATAATGTAACGAATAAAATTTACAATTTATTAAGTCCTTGACTTGCTACAAACATTATTTATTATGTTGTTGGTATTTGCCTTGTTTTATTGGTCATTACTCACTCATTAGTTATTAACTTTTTATACACAATACTGGGCATCTGGGTCTAGTTTCCACTTTAAATACTGTATTTTGTTTTAGAATGTTTTTGAAGTGTAAAGACATTGTATGGCACAACCAATACAAGTGCTTTCTGAGCTTAGGATAACAATTACTGAGCGATTCCGATTCCTAATGATTCTTGGATATTCTGTATCGGAATCATCCCATTTATATGTAGTATTAAAGAAGTGTGGAAAAGGTTTACTACTACTAGTTAGTTTAGTTCAAGAATGAAAGATGGACTCTCACTTTTTCCCATCCTGACAACTCTTTTCCGATCCAAGTATATATCCAAATATACAGTATATATCCATACATCCTATTGCTATGCTGTGTCTATTATTGTGGTGGAATAAGACGTGAAAATGATATGTAATATATGTACATAACTTTGCCCTTTCATTTTTCACAGGTTGACAATTGACATTCAAGATTTTAAAAGTTCATTTAAACTTTGTATATCGCAAGGTCTTCGCAGCATTACACAGGTAAATAAGTTATAAAGGCAATGCAAAAACAGTAGTTTGTTAGCACTGGGCTATATTAACTGGCACATGCTGTGGAATATATTTAAAAATTGTCTTGTCTAGTTCTAATCCTGTCAAATAAGAATTTTTGGAGGAAAAAAATTGCGATGTCGCTGAATTTTTGCAGAGACCTTCCTTAATGATACTTATCAACATACTAAAACTCCCCTACAATCGGACTGGAGCTTCGGCCGCCATATTGGAAAATGGCGGCCAAAATGTGTTTGTTATCGAATATCTCCAAATTTGTTTGAGAAAGACAAAATATCTCAATGGCAGAAATATTCCCCATTTATTTCACTACAAAACAGGGGTCTTCTATAATTTTGGTAGGGGCAACGGTTACGTCTCAAAATCGTGGTTTATATGTTGCTTATTGGAGTACCAGCTTATTTCCAAATTTTCACGCCCAGCATCAAATAATGCCCGGTAAATCCGTAAGAAATCGATTTAAATACAAAAGAACTTTTGTACGGGGTTCATGAAAGCTTCCATTAGTATTTTAAAAAATCAGTTCTGCGAAATCGGATTTTGCATTTACCTGGAATTTGGATTTTTTCCATTGTTGGCATTTCCTAAAATATTCCATATTTTACTGTCCATTATTAAGCACTAAATAGCATTGGAGGAAAAATTCTTTCTACGCACATTGAAATGACTTAAATAATGAACCGATTACAACCAAAGTTTAAATCCAATATGGCTGCTAATTCCTAATATTCACAATATGAATACTGTTTTCGTGCTATTTTTACACTCTTTTTGTTACATAATTCACTTTGATGTTGTGTATATTAGGAATTAGCAGCCATAGTAGATTTAAACTTTGGTTGTAATCGGATCATTATTTGAGTCATTTCATGTGCGTAGAAAGAATTTTTCCTCCATGCTATTTAGTGCTTAATAATGGACAGTCAAAAAGGGCATTTTTTAGGAAATTCCAAAAATGGAAAAACCCAAATTCCGGGTAAATGCAAAATTTTATTTCGCAGACCTGATTTTTAAAAATACTAATGGAAGCTTTCATGAACCCCGTACAAAAGTCCTTTTGTATTTAAATCAATTTCTTACGGATTTACTGGGCATTGTTTGATGCTGGGCGTGAAAATTCGGAAATAAGCTGGGACTCCAACGAGCAACATTTAAACCACGAATTTGTGACGTACTATAGAAGACATCTGTTTTTGTAGGGAATTTAATGGGGATTATTTTTACCATTGAGATATTTTGTCTATCTCAAACCAATTTGGAGATATTCGATAACAAACACCTTTTGGCCGCCATTTTCCAATATGGCGGCCAAAGCTCCAGACCGATTGTAGGGGAGTTTTAGTATGTTGTTTAGTATTATATAAGGAAGGTCTCTGCAAAAATTCAGCGACATCGCAATTTTTTTCCTCCAAGCGTCAATATACGATCTTATTTGACAGGATTATTCTGCTTAAAGGGGTATTTAATTGCTAAACTCAAAAAATATATTTCATTCAGGCTAACTAGTAATGAATTTAGCAATTAACAGAAAAATTATTGGGGCCACCATGACCTCCCCAAAAATTGTCAAACATGACATTTTTCGAGCTAGGTCCCATCGGCAAAAATCTCCCATAAGAAATAACATGGGGGACGATCTTTATGCCCCGTGACCTTGGAGGATTTTGATCCAAAAAAATATTGGCCATTATTGACGTACTCCACAGCCTTTTCTGTAAATTCTCTATATTTTGTTTTGTAATTTGGGCAAGTAGTTCGGTCAAAATATGCTGATTACCAAGATGGGGTGTGATTTTGGAATGCATATTTTTGCGTGTTTGAGGGTATATTTGGGCACAGTTTCAAGACACGATGTTATAAAGGGGCATTTTAGATTGGTACTGGCTCTAGTATCTATGTGGACCAAAAAAGAAGCAGGTTAAAGCTGATTTAGGAAATTTTCCAAAACGCCAATTTTTGCTAATTTCTGGATCAAAAAAATTAAAAAATTCGTGTTAAATCACAGTTACAAGATATAATTTTTTAAACAGTCATTTAAGTGTAGTATTGTGATATAGATCACGTGGTAAAAAATAATTTTTGGGGTTTTTAGCCCCTTTAAAATTTGGAGCATAAAACAAGTTTGGGTCAATCTCAAATGGGATTACACACTGTTTTGGATACAGGTCTTACTCCAATAATGTAAACCTGGTAGTCGGTTTGATGACAGTCTCAGTTGCTTGATTCAATTGTTGTTTTGTGACCTATTTTTGCTGTTGTACACCTCTAAAAGTCGAAGGAATATAGAATGAAGCCTATTTTAACTTTTAAGCTTCAATTATATTATAATACATAGCTATCTTGCTTTGTCTGTTACAATATTGCTACAATGTAGTTGTCGCACAATGGGTGCAAAAGCGCATGATGTCCCGATGAGTGGGAGCAGACGCGGTGGCATAACTTCAAATTGGGGGCCCCTGGTCCATCCATCCTCCATTGCCAATTGGTGTCATCCAAAAATTGTTCACAGCGTATCTCCTTCCCGGGAAAAGTACCTATATATGATGATGTAAAATGGAGGGTCTCGGGGGAGGTCCCCAGCCCATGCGGGTCCGGAGGGCAGAACCCAGATTTATTTTGATTCTTAGTGTGTGGTTGGAGTATTTTAACGACTTTTAGACATTTTTTATAAGATATGTTAGTGCTTAGTGGTGATTGTCGTAATTGCAAAATTACTTGACATTGGATTTCTTGATGTTCTTGATTTTCTTGATTTGTACCTATAGATAAGTGGTTTATTCTCTGGATTTTTAAATATACTTAAAGGTATATTTTTATTCTTTTTGGGCCTTTCTGCAGCCGTTTGATCATCTGCTGTCTGAAATCTGAGAAACAATCTTAAATACTTTTACTTTCGTACCTTATCATTGTCAGTTTTAAATTGCACGTCAAAACACTTTGAATCAAACATAGGCGGTAATATTTTGGGTCCCCCGGACGGTAGTTACGCCACTGAGCAGACTTGACATACTACAGTAGTAAGTGTGGGGTTAGGGCATGTGGGGTTAGGCTAGAGAGACCAAATATTTTGTCACATAATTGTATTATATATTGACATTGTATTTTTATTGGCAGTTTATTGTCAGTAGCCCTACGTCATTAATTAAGTTTTAACATATAATTTTGATAATATTTAATACAATTCAGAAGTTAAAAAGTCCATCCCGATCGGGGTTTTGAACCCGAGTCTCCCACATTCCACGTAGGCGCCTTTGCCAACTAGACCACTGAGACGGTACCGGTAACTATTTAACTACTGAATTGTAGTTGCATTATAGATCTGAATGGATGATTTTTTTACTTCTGAATTTTATTAAATATTAACAATTCAACCTACGGAAGTGTTTCCCGACTAACCAAATCGAGAAATATAGCTTAAAAATTTGAACTTGTCACATTGTAAGTTATAATTACAAATTCAACTACTATTTAAAAGATATTCTTGTAAACTATAATACGTATTATCTATTTAGGAGTACAAGTTTAGCTCACGCTTGAATATTTTTTATTTTTTTTAAATTGCACTTGTAGTGCGAACAATCGATTGAGTAACTTCTGTTTGTGACAAAATATTGTAAAAACAAGATTAGAGTAGAGTAGAGTAGAGTAGATCTTTATTCACTTAAGACTAATACATGGTACAGTATAACACCTCTTCGTGAAGAGGGAGTGAATAGTTCCTAAGGCTAAAACATGGTAAAAAATGAATAATAAAATAGAATGCATATTTCATGTGAATCAAGTTAAAATGTATTTACTAGTATGGTATACTAGTATTGAGAATTGAAGTTGTTTTGAATAGATTAATTGAGTATTGAAATGAAAAAATGAAATGAGTAATTGGTTTGATATGATACAATACGATGTTATTTAGGATGAATAATAATACTAGGAAAACGCCAAAGTCGTTGTTAAACGAGTGATTGAGTGAGCCTAATGTTGAGTACCCGGGAACATCCCCTTTCCTCCCCCTATACCTAAGGCTGGATCTAGCCCAGTATGAGGAATGATACCGGGTACTTAACCACTGGCTCACTCACTCGTTTAACAACGATTTTGGGCGTTTCCCTAGTTATTTAAATTGAACATTTGAAATGCGAATCGTGTTCAAAACGTATTAACGTGAAACATTAACAAATTTCCAATATAAAACAAAATCACCTAAGTTTTATTTCCCATTTACACCCCTCAAAAATAATATGTGGGTGTAAAAATATAAAAAAGTTCGAACTTGCGGGTATCGAACCTCAACCCTCCGTGCGGTAGGCTTAATGCTTACCAATAGGCCATGCAAGCCACGTAGATATGGTCCCGCTAGCTGCTACTTAACAAATGGTATCGATATTTAAAAATCACATTTTTATTTATTGTAGGATTAAATCGCAATGGATCTAGCTGATTTTGTTAGCAGTTCTCAATAATTTTTGTACCGGATTCTGTTTAAAATTCAAAAGTCCAATCTGTTCAGCGGTCGGCTGATTTTCGACGTACAGACAGACAGACAAATCACAGAATGAGAGCCGTTTGAGTTGAATGGAGACACTCGGAATCGCTCCGCTCCCTCGTTTAATAAAAAACTAGCATTTGATATGATATAATGATTATGAAATGGAATTAGTATTGCAATTTAATATATACGTGTAGTAGTACGAATCTATAAGGGGCAGTTTGTAGTGGACATGGTAAATTTAAAAAATTTACTAAATACTTCTCGATTTGTTTAGTCGGGAAAACACTCCCGTAGGTGTAATTGATATTATTTACTACTACTATTCAGAAATTTAAAAAAAACAAAAAACTCATACCTGTGTAAAGGTAATGACATTATAATTAATGTTTGGTGGTCAGTTCAAAGGCAGTAGATATTCGTTGCAGTACTGTTCCATCCATTCAGATGTATAATGCAACTACAATTCAGAGCTTTAAAAGTACCCGTCCTGATGGTCTAGTGGTTAAGATAAGATAAGATAAGTTTATTCTTCATATAAGACAATTTTTTACAAATTAATCTAATCTCTAAGGAGATGTGCGAAGAGTTATGTACCTAAACCATCCAAACACAGTTGAATTGTAGGCCTAGGTACATTTAAAGTTGAGTAAGGAGACAAGTAGGCTAAGTCAGATAGCACCTCATGTGACAAGCAATAAATTAAAAAAATAGTAAAATCTTAATAATAAAAACTAAAATTTACGTATAGTGCTACACTTTTAAGGAATTGTATAATAGGGTGCCTTATAGAGTAAACATGTTTGCAGGCTTATGCCTAGCTGTAGGAATATAATACAATACATAAGATATTACACTAACATAACATGCTAATAGGAAAAGAGTCAATATCAATAATAACTTATAAGTTATAATATACGAAACATGTAACATAATTACTTAAGATGAGGAAGTAAACCCAGTAGAATATAAGAATGAGGTGATCAAAGGTGATCACTGTTTGCAATAGCATAATAAAACAACAAACAACAACAATTTAACATGAAATGCTAAGGAACTTTTCCTTTGTACTCCTGAACAGAATAAAAAGATTCACTTATTAACATATTTTTTAACCTAAGTTTAATAAGGATACACTAGTGGATTCTTTAATCTCACATGGTAGAGCATTGTAAAGTAAGGTTCCCTGTAAACTGGACTCTTTTGGCATTGAACCGAAGTTTGTCTATGAATTCGGAGGAAGTTTTTTTGACGACGCCTGTCTGGATGCGGGAGATCCGTGGTTCGATTCCCGTTGGGGCGGACTTTTTAATTTCTGAATAGTAGTAAATAATACAAGATTACTAGTAATTACTAACGTTTTGTATCTTTTCAGATTATCTGGATGTGGTGTATCATTGTTTCATAATCTCTCCACAAATGACTCTAGGAATGTTGATAATTGTACCTGGAGTTATTGTTTCGGGAACCATACTTGGCTCATTATTACGGAAGCTCTCTCGAGACGCTCAAGCCCAGGTTTGTCTAGTTTTAGTATAACTTGTAAAATGGGGTCACTTTGGAAAGTTTGGGAGTATTTTTACATGTGGGAGCTACATTTCTCATTGAAAATGTATAGGTCTTCTTGCAATAGATGATAACTTTATTCATCTTGACAGGCACATTGTACATGTTTGATCCCGGAGGAGAAGGTGAATAGACTAAAACAGTATATTTAATCCTAGAAACTACAGAGTAATCATGTACATTAAGTAAATAAAGAAAATTAAGAAAATAAAATAAATTAATACATTGAAATTGTAACATTGTGGACTGTGAAATATATTAAATATTGAATAGGTCAAAATCTATTGGAAGTATAACAGGCATTATGAATCATTTTACTTGAGTTACCCACTTTGGGGATGACTTCCGATGAAAATGTATTGGGTAAAAAATTTACATTTTTTTTTTTTTTTTAAAGCAATGCTCATAATATTTAAATGTACTAAAAAGTAAAAATAAATTTTCGCCAACAAATTTTTGGGCTTACTCAAAAAATAAAAGCTTGGGGGCACTTTTGGTATTGCATAGATTCAGAATTTTGTTTTTTCATGGGGGAAAGCCCCCAACGCTTTTATTTTCCGAGAAAGGGGCAAAAACTTTTTGGGGGGCAAAAATTTATTTTTTACTTTTTATGGCCTACTTTTAAACTGAGCGTTGTTTTTAAAAATTTTTTTTCAGAAATATTTTATTCTTTTTAGTCTTTAAGGAATGTTGTAATCAAATATGTGCTCACTGGACGCTTCGAATTTCTGCCTCGTTGGCCCATCCTCACTAGCTGTGACAAATTTTCCCATATGAAGCTTTTTTGATTATTAATTATGATAAATTTTTTGATACACTAGGTAAAATGTAAAAATTTGATTCATTTTTTTTCATCAAGAATATACATGTGTAAAATTTCAGCTCGATCGTACTTTTTGTAGTGAGTAAATTTATCTATTCCCATAAAAAACCTGATTAATTAAATTTAAAGATATTAATTGATTATTAGAAAATCTTTTAATTGTTCATCTATTGTCTCAAGAAATATGCCTGTTGAAAATTTCAGCTCGATGGGACTTGGGAAAAGGGGGTGAAATATCGATTCCCACTAAAAACTTTAATTATAAATTTATGATGAATTAATTGATTAATTAGTGAATTGTTATTGATTCATCTTTGTCATCAAAAATATTATGTTAAAAAATTTCAGCTTGATTGGACATTGAGAAGGGGTGAAATTTGATTATAAGATTCCGCCAACAGACAGACAAACCATAAACTAATATAACGTTGTAAAAACACAAGTTTTTTTATAAAAGTCCCAAATAAAAAACATCTTTTACGGTAGGCCTAGGGTACCTGTATCTTATCTTTTTACTTATTTTGTTACCCTAGGTATGCAAAAAAAGTAAAAAAAATATATATTTTTTTTTTTGTAAATTTAAAACCATTAGTAATTTCTATTAGTTGTGGAACAAGAACAAGTTCAGTCTTCATAATATGAATTTAAAATTTTTATAAGAACAAACAAATAATTAAAGGGGAGTAAATTTTGTAAATTTTTTACTCCAATTGGCATTTGTTTCATTGACCCAAATTACCCCAAGAATGCTAAAAAAAAAAAAAAAAATTGCAACCATCATCTCATCATCGCTGTTTTCTTTTCTGGCAGGGTCACTTGGGTTTGGGAACCAAATTTTTCACTTCTTTTTATCCTCCCACAATCGTATCTCTTCCCCATCTTCCCAGCTCTCTCCTCTTGCCTCCAAGCTCTGCTTGTATCCTTCCCTCCCTCCTTGGCCTACCCCGTCTTCTTCTTCAATCCTTCCCTCATACTTTTCTTGGACTCCTATTTTCCCCGTCTGTTTTTTATGCCATACCATCTCAACCATGTCTGTCCCATTTTGTCTCTTAACTTCTCTACACCCTGCATTTTTTCTAATGTCTGTGTTTCTGATTCTGTCCCCCTTTCAACCAAAACTATTTTAAATTTAAAATTAGCTAAAATTAAACCCAAAGACACTTTACCCATTTTTTTTAGAATAAAAATATTATGATTTTAATATCAGTACATTGGTTGGAATGGTTTTTGAATTTTTTCAGTATTCAATTTTCATTCAAAAATTTTTTGTAAAATAAAAAAATTTTCTCTTTAAAATTCCACTGCCCCCTAAACACATACAAAAATATATTTTATTTCCAAAGCTTTTCTTTGTTGCACACAAGGCAGTGGATAATCTTTTCCTTCTAGGAGAAAGTGCCCTAAAATATGGAAATTTATCCCATTTTGGGGACATTTTTTTATATTTTTTGATCATAAAGTGTTCTTCTATTTAAAGGTGTGTATGTACAATTTTACCAAGTTTTTTTTTTTTGTTTTTCCTGTAACATTTTAAAGTTTTTTTAGT
>JAMZAV010014264.1:0-14671 GCA_024449915.1 Sweltsa coloradensis
TGTCCAGAATTTAACCAATGTCCAGACCGACGTCCACCTCTCTAGAGCTCCTGTGCATTCCATTGAGTATCTGGAAGGACTCCACTGCGGGGGTGTACATTGAAGTCAGGGACACACTCACCTACACAAGAGTATAATATGTTTAGCACGCGAGCAGGACCTACAGACAGAGATCAATTGGGAAGGCTAAACATGTAGTGTGTTCCTGAAGAGTATTTCTCATCAACTTCTGTAATTTCTTCGAAAGCTGCTGTCGGCGATGCCGGAACTGGCTGTTTCGGCAAATCACGGTGGAGCGGCGCTTCGAAGCGCCGAGGAGCTCTGCTTAGTTCAGTTCAACTTCTGGGCCGGCGCTCCCGAGCGCTCGACCCGTGTAAAGAGATACAATTGCGTGTTATTTCTGGTGAGGCCCGCTTCGGCGCTCGTCGACGTGTTGGTAGGTATAAGTGCATTCCACAGCGAACTGAGAGTGCCTCAGGCTACGAAAGCCGGTTCCTTTCCCCAGCCGATGTTGGACATCCCCTAGAGTAGCTCGTAAATGTTGAATGGGGGGTGGTAAGGTTCTGAGATGTGGTGTTCAGTGGAAGGGGGGAGGCAATAAAATATATAATTTAAAATGTGGTGCGTTCTTGACCTGCATTAATGGTATTCCTAAATTACCATATCATTTCGTAAAACTATCGTTTAATAATATATTTCTGAAAATGCATGTTGTAGCAGTCCGTGTATAACTTTTATAGTTGTTTTATAGTGCATGACATGTATGCATGTCTGCATATGGCTCGCGGAGTAGTGGCAAATGACCTATCGATATCGAATATTAAATTAACTTAAATAAATAAATTCGAATTTAGAGTCTGCTCTATGAGTATATCTCGGTGCTATTCTCGCAACTGATTTTCAGTGCATGGGGTCGGGACTTTTAATTTAAAGAGGAACGACTCAATTTCAATTTATTTCTGGACAGTTACCATTGTTAATACACTAGGAAAACGCTTAAGTCCCGCCGCGTTGTTGGATGAGCGTAATTGGTGCATTGAGCTGCCATGTGTTACGCGGATTTTCTGTTGTTCTGTGCAAAAATCATTACTTAGTCGAAGATTTTTTTTTAAATTAAATAAAATTAAATAAAAATTAATTTTATTTTTTTAATTCATCGTATTTTCAAAAAATAAAAAAATCGTAAAATAGCAATGTTCATAAGAAATAATTATTCGATTGCGCTCAAATTTAGCATGAGTATATTAATTCATGAAATTAAGGTTCTGTGAAAAAAGCATTACAATAGGATAAAGCATGTAGGTGTTATAAGTCAAAGAATTGTTTTTAAAAAGGAAAAAACCCGTAAAATTTCGATTTTCATGAGAATAAATTTTTCGATTACGCTCAAATTTCACACGAATATCTTAATTCATAAAATTAAGGTTCTGTGAAAAAATCATTACAATCGAATAAAGCATGTAGGTGTTAGAGGTCGAAGAAATTTTTTAAAAAATCGAAAAAAAATCGTAAAATTGCGTTTTTTATAAGAAAAAATTTTCCCGATTGCGCTCAAAAAACGTGGCAGTTCTAAATTCAGAGATTTCGAAGGCCTCAATAAAATTTCATCGCATTCGGAGTATGGTTTAGCCGGAATCGTGTTAACAGACACACAAAAATACAAAAGAAAAAAAAAAAAAAAAAAAAAAAAAACATTCCGGATTTTTTTCTCCAGTGTAGTGAAATGGAATCTTCGCTTCGCTCGCTACGCTCGCTACGCTCATCCAATAAGTTAAAGTATACAGAAACAACACAACATGTACATAAAAAACACAGCTACAGATATACCGATCCTGTATACATATTGATACATAAATACATAAAAAAAAAAAAAAAAGCGTTCGCTTTGACATAATTGATAATGTTAAGCCCTGTCGGCACCACCGACACCAACCCACGATATTTTGCATCGGAAGCATAGAAATTAAGCATAAAATCATATGAGAGCAAGCCACTGCCAGGGTGGTCATGATGTTCACAACTTTCGGTTGTATAATAGGCTTTTTAGCTCCGTGAATTAAATAAATAACTTTTATCGTCTATGCTTCCAGTTTATAGTAACTTGCTTGATAATGGAAATATAACATGCACAATAGGAAGACAATAACGAAGCAAATATAGGCGCATCGGCGGATAAAGGGCGGTCATGAATACGGGTGGTTTATTCATGTTTCCTATGCATATGGTTCCGGGTTTAAATCCCGGTACAGGCTGTGTTTTCTTTTTACTTCTTTCGATTTGGTATAAAAACAATAATATGTTGCTGGTTACTATTTTCCACAATAGAAAAGGAACCGTCCAAATTATGATAAGATGATGACAAAACATTTGTTCGCAATCTATCATGTTTTGACCACGTTTCTCCCAAAATACCCCCCCCCCCCCCCCCCCCCCCCCCCTCCCCACACACACTCACACATTCAATGCAAATTATTACCAATGTTACCGTGGCAATTTTTTTCGATAATATAACCATAAGATTGTTGGTATCTGTTTGTGAATTCCGTCTTTTACTGTTAAACATCAGTTATAAATAATAAAATATGTCATTATTGAGTCAATGACGAAATAAAAAGGTATTTTACGCGGGATTCGAACGCACGTGCGTTGGTGTCAGATATACGTAAATGTAATTTTTTTCATTTTTTTATCGGGTTGTTTCGTAGCGGCGGTAGTGATATCTTTTTTTATACGTAAATGTGTTCCACTTGTTGTAGAATATGGTATGATATGAATATGAATTTAATTCTTTTTAATTGTAATTTAAATATTTTATTAGTTGTGGAAGTGGCTCTGAGTTGGGAAGGGTAAACCGTAATCGTTGTCAGACCTCAATAAACTTTATGATAGAAAAGGTAGTTTACAACATGGCCATTGAAGGAAGGAAGGGATCGGCGAACAGACAACAATAACACAAGGACTCGAACTAGCTGCAACCCCTATTAAGACGACACAAAGAAAGTTGGGGCTAGCCAAACTGTTCTGCATTTGGAAGCAACGCCAAAACAGCTACTCTCAGTTGATCATAAAATGGACAATGTAGTATTTAAACTTTAAAGGTAGGCCTATTGAAAAATATTTCTGATTATTATCCAAATTTTATAAATACCTTTAGCCTAGGCCTAAGTAGGCCTAAATAGATTTCTGATCGACAATGAATATGATTTCTATTCTCTCTACTTACACATCCAATCAAGAACAGCTAATAGCTATAGATTAAAGAGACCAAATTACAAGTAAGCCTATATTATAAACGATGATTTGGAATAAGTGCTTCATAAAGAAAATGAATTCATACTTTATATTGATCGTTTCTACAATTTACTGTAATTTTCCTAAATACGTAAATCGTAAATTAATTTGCTTGCTCAGAATACTAAATTTACCTGAATCGATTTATCCTTCATGATGGGCCCATCTCTCGTAGTGGATGCCAAGTCTACATTATTTTCAGTGAGTTTCAACGTGTAGACCATTGCCAACAAGTCGTGAATGATCTTGGTTGTAAGAGAGTGGGTCATCATCCGCTACATGCATGTACACTTAATAACCTGGAGTGGAGATGCATTAGGTATGAAGTTGATTAAAAAACGCTTCTAGCATGACAGTTAAAATTATACTCATGAGTCATGATTAAGCCCACAGGTTGAGTTTATTTCGTTTAAGGGCGCGTCTACCATTAAGTCATGATGTACCACTTAAGAATATGACAACCTTTACCTATTACAGTTTATGATTTTTTTTTAAAACAAAAAAACACTGTCTAGGCCTTACACAAGGCACTTCAATACTCTGATTAAGCCTTCACTTTGTGACCGTTAAGTTGAGTCACTCAACGGTACCACTCTTTAGCATAGAAGGCAACCTTAAAATAATGTATGATAAATTTTATTCATTAATATGAAGTAGGCCTAGATGTCAATTTCATAGGCCTACTCCAATTGGCATAATAGTTCCTCGGCGTCGGCCATAGACACTCGACACTTGACAGTTAACGGGTGGGGGGTGGCATTTACGATGGGTCTACTTTGTCCTTTTAGGCACATTAGTAAAGGAGAGCTAATTAACAAACTGGGCGTGCAACCTAAACCGATATAAATCATGCGAGACTTTATCGCATGGTCGCCGATTGCTACCGGCAATCCTAACTAGAGGTATTTTCAAGGTTTTTAACACTTTGAAAGGTAATGCTGGGAATGTTTACTTAACCATTTACTTGGCCTATGACTTGGACGTTCCCACCTAGCTAGGCCTATCATTCCACACTAACCACGTATGTCTGGCTCTATAGTTTAAAAAGAATTCAATTGTTAGTTCTTACCAGAGGTAGGATCAGTGGTGTATTATTATAACTAGTTTTTAGTAAATTAAGGCTAAACCATTTCGTTTATCTCAATATGGTAAGCTCAACCAAACTCTACTTCACTGTTGATGTAGGCTTATAAAAACTCGGAAAACATTTGAAGTTTGAAGCTTTGTGAATCTCCTGCACGGGCACGGCCTTCCAAAAGAGATTCAGATGGCGGTGGATATTGTTGCTCTAAATGGAACCCTGGGAAGGCGATTCAAGAGAAAAAAGTCCACCTCGCAAACATCAGCTAGTATGAAGGGTAATATTTTACACACCAAAAATAGAGGCGAGCTTTGGCAATCGTCGTCGGGGACCTTGCCCCCTTCCCTTGACGACCCCCTCGACGACGATCACGACAATGACACCACGAACGACGACGAAGACAATGACGACCTTGACGTGAGAACTCCCATTTCTCCCCTTTCCCGTGGCTGGTTCTGACGAGCATGGGCCCCTCCACCGGGGGGTTAGAGTGGTGCATTATGACCTAACGGTTGACGCGTCCTTAATCCAAATAAACAAAAAAAAAATCAAATTCAAATTCAAATTCAAAATACGTTTTATTTCTTTAGTAATAATAATACAGATTGTATACTCACTTACATACTTGGCATAATTGCCGTACAAGTCTTGAATACGCTTAGCTACAAAGTTCTTAAAAAATCTTAAAAGTAATACAAAATTTTTAATAAAAATACGAAAACAATATCATGCTTAATAAAAAATAAAGACAATAATTAATAAAAGTGAATTTAAAGTAATGTTGACAAATGTTACGTTAGCGTAGGGGATTTTTACACGAGTGAACGTAGCGAACGTAAGTCTTTCCTACCGCTTACTCGATCGGGCCTTGGTCGTGAGCATTGTCTGTTAAATGTCTGTCTGTTTGTCCGGGCTCATACGGCCGAACGGCCAAATAGATTGAGCTGAAATTTTAAACAGACATCCGTGACCAGGTAACTTAGACCTGCTAACAAAATGAGCACAATCCATTTCGATTTAAACCTACAAGAAATAATAAACTGTAAAATTGACTGCCTATGTATAGTTTTCATTTTAACAACAATGCTTTGTACTTGAAAAAGTCATTTTTATCAAATAATTTTTGGTAGGCCGTGATTACATGCAAGGTTTATCGAATCTGGTACGACCAAGGTTCCCCAAATTCCGCTGGTACATTGAATAAACCTTGCAATCTTTACTCGTATTTCGTACTGGTTATGTTTTCCATAGTATTGTATGCATTTCAAAACAAGTTTTATAATTTTTTAAATACAATTCAGAAATAAAAAAATCTTTTCCGACCAGGGTTTGAACCCAGGTCTCCCACATTTTGGTTATAAGGGCGCCTTAGCCAACTAGACTAGGGAAACGCCAAAGTCGTTGTCAGACGAGTGAGCGAGTCATGTGTTGAGTACCCGGCAACATTTGCATATTTAGTAAGTTTGATAATTATATTCGTAAAAATAATAGAATTTTAAAGGTTAGTTGGTGTAAGGGCGCGTCAACTGTAAGGCCATAATGCGCCACTCTAGCCTATGATAGGCTAGGGAGGCCGAAGGTAGGGGAAAAAAGTAATGTTACCGGGTACTCAACACATGGCTTACTCACTCGTCTAACAACGACTTTGGCGTTTCCCTAGTTACAATAATCACAATTTTAGTGATTGCCTTCATGAAATTCTTGTGTAGGCCTACTGTAAAATGCATGAGAAATTAACAACTTTTCTATGTTTAATTTGAATTTATCTCTGCTTATATGTCAAAGTGTTTTAATTTATCTGGTAAACTGTTGTAAAGTATCACTCCAGCCAGCCTTTACAGGGTCAATTTATCTGGTAAACTGTTGTAAAGTATCACTCCAGCCAGCCTTTACAGGGTCCCTGTTTGACAGATTAAGTTTATGTTGAGTTTCATGTAAATTAGTGTTAGATCTTGTATTAAGGTTATGTATAAAATTGCTTTGGGTAAAAAAAGATAGATTATATTTGACAAACGTAAGAACTTGGAGAATGTATAAACAAGATACAGTTACAATGTTTAGCTGTACAACAGTTTTCTACAAGATGATCTGTAGCTTTTCCTATACCTAGAAATTATTCTTTTTTTTGACATATAAATATTTCCTTATCAAATGTAGACTCACTTCAAATTAATATACCATAATTAATAATTGATTGTACATAATTTTCAAAAAAGGCTGAAACAAAATCTAGTTTTAGGAATGCTTTTCAAATTCAAATTGTAACCATAAATGAAGATTTTATTCTAAATCCTAATTTCCCGAAAATTGCTTAAAAATCATGATAAAATTTAAAAAATAAAAAAGTCTTAGAAAAATAATCGGAATTTGAATTGGTTTATTGCAATTACCTAATTTACTTCAATTGTGTACAGTCACCCATCACCCATCACTTAATAAAAAGAATAAGGAAGAGGGAGGGATCAAAACCGACAGTGAATTGGCTCGAGCGTTAAGCTCTTGACTCTGATTCAGGAAGTCCCGGGTTCAAATCCCGTCGAGACCGACAATCCTGACTGATGGTTTTTTCAGAGTTTTTTTCTTAAACAGCCCTCGGACATCCCTTCACAATATCCTATCCGCAACATACCTAGATAAGACACCTGAAGAGGGGCAAAATAGAAATATCCAACAGGCCAGCGGTAGTACAAACACTGGTAAGGGGGTTCCCAAAAGAGGGAACATTGTTACTCAAGCAATAGGTCGTTGCTCTTTTTATGGCGGCGCCGGGTTAATAAGACCATATAAAACAAAACTTACCATCACTAAAAATATTCCTTGTTTGTACTTGCATTCAGTAATGGTGGAGGTGCCGGGGAAATAATTTTTAAACTTTGTGGGGGGGCTAGATACACCCATCTACCTCACTCCCAGGGTAACCGAAACCATTATGTATCATCCTATCATATTGTTGAAGGGCAAGACCAACCAAATAATGCATGTCAATCGAAGGTCGTTTTCGGTTTTTATTTTGGGACATGAGACACGCACAAACATTTGTTTTCAAACATTTTGAACCATTATCATGCTATTAAGATATGATAGCTATAACGTAACATTAAGGCTATTCGACCGCGTTTTTCTATTTTCCCAAATATGCTACCAAGTCAAAATATAGTGAATGGCTTTGAAACATGGCTCATTTAGAAAATCAAAACAATTATTTCAAATTTTTCTGATCGGGCACACGACAAATATCGCCTCTTCAAAATAATTTCAAATTTCAATTCGCCCAGCATACCATTCAAAATAGGAAGTTGTGTTTTAGTGGCATTAATTTGTTCAGCTGGTTTTCTAGAGGCTGTCTGAGAGAAAAATGTTTTTTTACAACTGTCTTTCCTGCAAATTTTTTGTTTTGGGGTATTTTGTACCGATTTATACCGGCAAACGAAACAATTCTCAGGAAAAAACAATTCTTTAAAACTAGGAAAACGCCAAAGTCGTTGTTAGACTAGTGAGTGAGCCATGTGTTGAGTACCCGGTAACATTCCCTTTCTTCCCCCTACTTAAGACCTCTCCAGCCTATCATACGCTATCACGCGCTAGTGGCGCATTATGGCCTTACAGTTGACGCTCCAAACCCTATTAATTATACCTTTATAATTATTATCAAACTTAAATGCAAATATCCCCGTGTACTCAACACATTACTCGCTCACTCGTCTAACAATGACTTTGGCGTTTTCCTAGTCTAGTTGGCTATGGCACCATTATACCAGAAATGTGAGAGACCTGGGTTCAATCCCCTGGTCAGTGGTCGGGAAAGATTCTGCAATTTCTGCATTGTATTTAAAAAATTACGATAAACATGTATTGAAATGCATATAACAATTAATATGGAAAATATAGTACGAAATACGAGTAAAGATTGCAAGGTTTACTCAATCTCCCAGCCGAATTTAGGGGAACCTTGAGCGCGCAAAATTCGATACCCCTTAGTCACTGCATACAATCACGGCCTGACAAAAATGATTCGATAAAAATGACTTCTTCAAGAACAAAAGCATTGTTGTTCAAATAATCTACACATCTTCATAATCCTGTCAAATAAGATCGTATATTGACGTTTGGAGGAAATAATTGCGATGTCGCTGAATTTTTGCAGAGACCTTCCTTATATAATACTTATCAACATACTAAAACTCCCCTACAATCGGACTTGAGCTTCGGCCGCCATATTGGAAAATGGCGGCCAAAAAGTGTTTGTTATCGAATATCTCCAAATTGGTTGGAGATAGACAAAATGTCGCAATGGCAAAAATATTTCCCATTTAATTCCCTACAAAAAAGGTGTCTTCTATAGTTTTGGTAGGGGCAAAGGTTACGTCACAAAATCGTGGTTTATACGTTGCTTATTGGAGTACCAGCTAATTTCCTAATTTTCACGCCCAGCATCAAACAATGCCCGGTAAATCCGTAAGAAATCTATTTAAATACAAAAGAACTTTTGTACGGGGTTCATGAAAGCTTCCATTAGTATTTTAAAAAATCAGGTCTGCGAAATCGGATTTTCATTTACCCGGAATTTAGGTTTTTCCATTGTTGGCATTTCCTCAAAAATGGCATATTTGACTGTCCATTATTAAGCACTAAATAGCATCGGAGAAATAATTCTTTCTACGCAAATTGAAGTGACTTAAATAACGATGAGAAAACAACCAAAGTTTTAATCCAATATGGCTGATAATTCCTAATATCCACAACATCAAAGTGAATGATGTAACAAAAAAATTGCAAAAACAGCACGAAAACAGTATTCATATTGTGAATATTAGGAATTAGCAGCCATATTGGATTTCAACTTTGCTTGTTTTCTCATCGTTATTTTAAGTCATTTCATTGTGCTTGGAAAGAATTTTTCCTCCGATGCTATTTAGTGCTTAATAATGGACAGTCAAATATGGCATTTTTGAGGAAATGCCAACAATGGAAAAAACAAATTCCGGGTAAATGCAAAATCCGATTTTGCAGACCTGATTTTTTTTAATACTAGTGGAAGCTTTCATGAACCCCGTACAAAAGTTATTTTGTATTTAAATCGATTTCTTACGGATTTACCGGGCATTGTTTGATGCTGGGCGTGAAAATTAGGAAATTAGCTGGTACTCCAATAAGCAACATATAAACCACGATTTTGTGACGTAACCTTTGCCCCTACCAAAACTAAAGAAGACACCTTTTTTGTAGGGGATTAAATGGGGAATATTTTGCTTCACCGACATTTTGTCTATCTCCAACCAATTTGGAGATATTCGATAACAAACACTTTTTGGCCACCATTTTCCAATATGACGGCCGAAGCTCAAGTCCGATTGTAGGGGAGTTTTAGTATGTTGTTTAGTATTATATAAGGAAGGTCTCTGCAAAGAATCAGCGACATCGCAATTATTTCCTACAAAAACCCTTATTTAACAGGATTATTCAAGCCAATTTGTCAATTCATTATTTCTTGTAGGTTTAAATCGCAACGGATTTTGATCATTTGTTAGCAGTTCTCAGTTACTTGGTCACGGATGTCTCTTTAAAATTTCAGCTCAATCTATTTGGCCGTTCGGACAGTCACGACGAAGACCCGAGACTGGACAGTCACGACGAAGACCCGATCAAGTGGCGTTATAAATCCTCATTCGCTTCGCTCACTCGTCTAAAAATCCTTTTTCTCTCAGTCAGCCTCTAGAAAACCAGTTGAAAAGTAATGTCAAAAAAACACAACTACTTACGTTGAATGGAGTGCTTGGACGAATTGAAGTTTGAAATTATTTTGAAGAGGCGATATTTGCCGTGTGCCCGATCAGAAAATTCTACAAAAATGATTTTCTAGTATAGAGCCAGGTTTCAAAGCCATTCACTTTATTTTGACTTAATTTCATCTTTGAGAAAATAGAAAAACGCGTTCGAATAGCCGGAACAAATCAAAATAAAATACGCCCGTTATAGTGGGTTACCCAAATGTATGATTTAGGGTTCCCGCTCGATTTTCGTGATGGAGCAATGCCGTTTATTCCAAATATAAAAATACGATTTTAGATTGATAATTTTTTTAGGTGTCACTTTTCTACCCCTGCAGGGGTGGAAGGGGTTGTGCTTACTTTTATCAAAAATTGGTTTCTTCTTGGAAATTTATGAAAATTTGTATCTTTACTAAAGACACATTGCCGAGTTTAAAAAAAAATACAAAAAGTAAAAAAAAAAACGCCATCTTGGAAAAATAATAACTTTTTAGACATTTTGTCAAATTGTGGAAAATTCGTGAAACTGATTAAAATATTTTCATAATAATCATGTAATTCTTAGTTTCCTTAAAATAAAACACTAACAAAAATTAAAATCGGATCATAATTGCTCTTTCCACAAACATTTGATTGAAAAACACCTGTTGCTTTGGGCACTCGTTTACTTTTAAAATTAGCCCGGCTATTATGGATTTGAAATGGGTGTGTTTGAGAATTAATTCCTATGGATCACACCTTTTTTAGTATTATTTTGTAGGGCTCGAGCAATATACAAACTGTAAAAATAAATATAATCTTGTTGGCCCGGAATGTATGTACTTAAACAATAAATGATGTTTCCTCAAAATTAAAATAATTCAAATGTTATAAATTAATGTAGAGAGCATTCTCTTTATTAATAACGTTCGATATGACTTGGAAATGACGTCACTATGTTTTTAATAAAGGATTTTGCTACCGGTTTTAGTAGCGTTGATAGATGAGCGTGTTTGGTTTTTAGTAGACCAATTCTTTTAAGTGTATGATTATTCAATTAAAATTGTAATCAGATCTATAAATTCCACTGCCCATTGATTACTTAATAATACAGCATCAATCACTACTTAAAATGAGCTTCTAATGATCTGTCGAAAACTTAAATGCTATAATTTAATAATGAATAATAATTGAATAATTGAACGAGTGAGCGTAGCGAACGTAGTGATTTCCATTCGACTTAAACGGCCCTTATTGTTTTTCTGCGTGCGTGTGTGTGTGTGTGTGTGTGTGTGTACGTTGAAAATCAGCCAAATCGCTGAACAGATTGCGCTGAAATTTTAAACAGACATCCGGTACGAGTTTATTGAGAACTGCTAACAAATCAGCAAGATTCATTGCGATATAAACCTACAAGAAATGATAAAATGAAAAATAGACTTCCAATGTTTAGAAATTATTTTAACGACAATGTTTTAGATTTGAAAAGATATTTTTTGTTTGTTTTTCGCCTGGCCGTGAAAATGCCGTCCCCATGCAAGGTCAGTCGAATGTTGGACGTCAAGGTACCCCCAAATTCCGCTCGTAGATTGAGTAAACCTTGCAATATTTTCACGTATTTCGTATTGGCTATGTTTACCATAGTAGGCCCTATTGCCACAGATGATGGACTACACTGCGTTATATGCATTTCAAAACATGTTTAATTATTCTTGAAATAAAATCTAGAAACTACAAAATCTTTCCGACCAGGGGATTTGAACCCACGTCTCCACATTTCGGCTACAAGGGCGCTTTAGCCAACTAGACTAGGGAAACGCCAAAGTCGTAGTTAGACGAGTGAGCGAGTCAATGTGGTGAGTACCCGGGAACATTTTGCATTTTTTAGGCCAAAATGCTCCACTGTAGCCTATGATAGGCTAGGAGGTCCTAAAGTAAGGGAAGAAAAGAAATGTTACCGGTACTCAACACATGGCTCACTCACTCGTCTAACAACGACTTTGGCGTTTACCTAATGTGATTTATGATTAGTGTAATAGCATGTGGCTACCTGTTAAAGTCCTTAAACCATGTGGAATGTTTCCGCTCCCGAGTTTAGCTGGGCAGGTCCTAGATCTGACTACGACCGGGAGATGTCACAGCAGGCGGTGGAGAGGCTGCAGCTTGAAGC
Organism: Sweltsa coloradensis; assembly: GCA_024449915.1. Lineage (NCBI taxonomy): Eukaryota > Metazoa > Arthropoda > Insecta > Plecoptera > Chloroperlidae > Sweltsa > Sweltsa coloradensis. Next base: position 12,290 of record JAMZAV010014264.1, read on the forward strand.
AAAGAATCTGTACCGAGAGATTGCTCAGGTATAGGTTCACCATCTGGAGTAGTCTAACAGTGTTGCCTCGGAAGTTGCTCCTTTCGGTGGTCAATATTTCCGAAGGTGACTCACGTTCCTGCGTTACTTCACATCTTGCGAAGAACTAATGGTTTCTCAATATTCTCAATATTCAAGTCTAACCGGAAAAGAGTTTTTTTTGTGAATCATTGTCCGCATCCATCCATCGCGAGCCGTATGGAAACGAATGTTCGAATTGAATCGGAGTGAAACATGAACTGGACATGTTTACATGAAATCCTCCGCCACAGAAAAGTATTAAATCACTTATTTACATTAGAAATGCTGGCTACAAGATACAACACGTACGTCATGTCGTTCCTCGTTACGACCATGTTTTATTGGAGTCCCAGAGTACATGAATCACAATAAGCATATACTGGGGCAGGGTGACCGATACTGTGAAGTAATAGTATACTATAGTTCACATTCACTTTCGTCTCCTTCACTTTCAGTCTCACTAATATCTCGCTCAAAGTTTTGGCATTGGTTAACGTCATCATTTGAGCACTGACACATTTCTGTGCAACGAAGATTGTTTTTTTTGCATTTACATTGCGCAGTTGCGCAGTGTGATTTTGCACAACCACATTTAACTAGTTCAATCACCGCGTCAGGTGCAGGTTTTCCACGGAATCAGTAACTTAAAATGGCGCATGTGTCCGTATGTGATCCGTGTGACGCCAATAAAACCACCGCCTTCTTTATGCATGTTTCAGTATCTCCTAGAGGAGAAGTTGTTTTCATAATTTCACTGCCTTCTGAAGATCCTGGTTCCTGATTTTATAAACTTGCGAGTAACCAAAGAAAGAAAAAATAAGAAAACAGAGTTGCCATGCCTACAATAACATCAACATAAAAAGTGTAAATATCAACCGATTTTAAAAATTTCTGAAGTTTTTGTTTAAACAAACAGAAAAGAACGTAATTACATTTTTTTTAAATTTTAGTGCAGTTTACACCGGTAAATAATGTCCAAAATCTGAGATTTTTTCCAGGATGGCGTCTTTTTTCGAACTTCTAGTATTTTTTTTAAAATTCAGCATTGTGTTGTTAGTAAATCTACGAATTTTTAAAGAAATGCATGGTTTAGTTTTGTGTCTATGGTAATAATCACAAAACCCTCCACCCCCACCCCCTGCAGGGGAAATGTATAATTAACAATTTGGTAAAGTGCCGTTGCTCCATCACAAAAATCGAGCGGGAAACGTTTGGGTTACCTACTATTATACCATTTAAATATTATACTAAAATAATGATAAGAAACGCCCTGTTTTTGTGCTAACAAGATATTATTGCTTTTGTAGTACACTACACATCTAGTATTTTGTACACATCACATTGTGATGCGCATTGTTCTTAGTGTTCCGAAAATTATAGCCCACACAATTAGCAACCCTAGAACGCAGATCAGCACCTTCTTGTGGTAGCAGTCCCATCCAGTGATCACGCTACAAGTAGTGACCCTGCATGGGTCGGCTTCTTGGGGGGCATTCTCGTCGACCGTCACCTCCTAGCAGACGCACACAGAGTAAGAAGAATTATTCCTGGGATGCATGCCGGATCTTGGACTTTGGATAATTCTGAAGTGATGTCCGAGGCTGTTTGAGGGACTCGTCCCTTGACTGAGGAAAACCTCGGAAAAAAACCTTCAGTCAGGATTGCCTGTATCGGCGGAATATAAACTCAGGAACTCGCGAATCAGAGTCAACACTGCGCACTCAGAAGGAAAGAGTTGACGTTCAGGGTTTAATTACGATTAGTTATAACCGTTAGTAGGGTAGAAGTGAGGCTTCTGGGACAGGAGGTGCACTTTAGAGTCCGCCCTATTTAAAACCTAACCTAACCTTACCAAAGGGCATAACCCTGCCCAACCTAACATTACATAGCCAAAGGGCCTAACCGCCATAACCTTACCTAAGATCTTGTAACCCAACCAAACCCACCATAGGTCTTAACCCTCCATATCCTAACTTAAGATAACTTTACACAAAGGTGCTTAACACCCTAACCTAACCTAACCTTACCTAGCCAAAAGGACTTACCCTTCCTTACCTTACCTACACTAGCCAAAGGGCCTAACCGCCATAACCTTACCTAAGATCTTGTAACCCAACCTAACCCAACCAAAAGGTCCTAACCCTCCATATCCTAACTTAAGTTAACCTAACCAAACGAGCCTAACCCTTTCTTACCTACCCTAACCTAACCAAAGAGCCTGCCCTCCATATTCTAACCTAAGATTACCTTACTAAACACTCCCTAACTCTCAACTTAAAGGAGAATCATCTTCCGTGTCCGTCCTACCCATTGACCAATTTT
>JAMZAV010014266.1:0-15243 GCA_024449915.1 Sweltsa coloradensis
AAACTTCACGTTAAATACCTCTACACTTGACACTTGAGCCGAATAACACATGGCATGCGTTTTTATTTCAACCTAATTTGAAGCGAGTATGCCATACTTGACTACATGTCATATCCCCCCTCGCCAAGCATCTTTATGTCCAATACGATAACTCAGTTCGCCGCGTCACCCGCTACTCGACTCGGAAGCCAAGGCCGTGTCGTGCGTTGTTGCCAGTACAACGAAGTGGCGAAAATGTAGTCAATTTCATTACATATTTAACAATTAATATATGGTGATTATGATTATTTTCGAGAAGAATTTGTTGTAAATGGAGTCTACTTAGGTAAATAGACGTATGGGTACACCTTTACATAAGAGGTGAACGATCCCTTTAAGCATGGAGAGATATGGTCACCTGTTGCATTAATTCACATACTAAAAACTGTAAGATTGCATACCATATTATTTAACTAAATCAAAAATCAATTTCATGATTATCAAACATTGGCCAAATAGGTTTGCACTAAAAAAAGAAAAATGAAAAATATTATTTAGTCATGCACATAATATTTCATGCTTAGTAGGCCCTACTCATATTGTGAAATCTATTCATTTTTTGACCATGTTTATGGACATGCAACAACATTGTTAATGGCGTGTGAAACTGAAATAACGTCAAATACAATATTATTAAAATTATGTACTTGACATGTGTGTGAAGCTTCAATTATTTCCTATACACTCAATTAATTCAATGGCACGTCAACAAGTGTTACTCAAAGAAATACACTAGGACCTCGATCAAACATAGCCCCGGCATAGAAACCGGGCACCCCTTTTTTGTGTCAAGGATCTTATCAAACACTGAACAGAATCGAACACTGACAAGACATAAACCCCACGGGCTGTACGTACGGAACAGACTGAGCACAACACTGAGGAAACGAGCGCTTCCCTGACAAGCAGGACAGAGAATACAGGGTAAACAAAACTCGGACAGAACAGACAACATCCTGACGTGAACAAATATTAAACAGAACGATGCAGGGACATGAGAGCAAGACTTGTTCACACAACAAATTCATCAGTAAAACGAAAGCTGTATCCACTTGTATTGTGAGGGATCGACAAGACCAGGACCGAAGAAGGCGGACACAACAACAAGTCCACCTACGACAAGAACGACAGACAGACTGCGAGGAGGGCTGCGCTGTGTGAGTACAGGTGCGTAATCAAAAGGTTCGGGGCGGCGAGGTCATATCGTCGCTGCACGCAGGAGTGCATTGTGACGTTATAATTACGTTTGAGACAAGAGCACATGTTGCTTTTTAGGTTGAATAATTGGTTGCGATTAATAATTTCAAGACATGTAGTGAGGACATCGTGGACGACATTATTTTTGCCTTTTCAGGAATTTAATTCCTTTTATGTGCTTTTAACTTCAAAAGCAATACTTGTAAGTAGACACAGTCGCAAACAATCGATCTCACGTCCTTGCCGCATTGCCCTGGTGGTGGATATGTCTAAAATATGCGGAACTCCTTTCACAGTACCCACAGTACTGTGAAACTGCGGATGGGAGGACTCTCCCATCTCTGACTGTGGCGGCCAGATACCATCAGTGTGCTATTCATTAATAAAGAGATTCTTGACATTATGTTGATGGCAGGCGTGTGCACTACACATGGACGGTACTTCAAAGCCGTTCGCCAATGTTTAAACAATTAATGTTTTTTATCATTTGTGGGCAAGGGAAGAATAGTAAAGTTATAAAGAAAAAAATAATTTACAAAACCGTATAAACAAGACTGAGCAAAGTTAAAAAACACAAACATTACAGAAGGGCATTATAAACTATATCTGTTTGTAGATAGGCAAATCATATGTAATGATGATGAGGTGGGTTACGCATTGTCGGATCTTTATTTCTATCTGCCCAACAAGTAATTCCGTCTTTCTAGTGAGGAGCCAGCATACCGGCTGAAGACGGGGTTTTTACCCGAATGCCACCAGCGCCAGACGGAGACCACTGTGGTGGACAGTATTGAGAAGCTTCCCCCCCCCCCAGATGCATCACGGGCCGACGAGTAGACCACAGGCATAGGTCTATTACGGATCTAACCAATGTGAACCATCTTAATTGCCCAAAAGACATGTCCTGTCCGCACCCGATGAAGTGTTTACCCAAGGAACTTAGGATATTAAATTTCAACATACATCGTTTGTGCAATTCTGTAACGTGACACTTGGGAATATGTAGACATCCAGCAAAGCTAACGTGAAGAAGATACTGTTCAAGCAAATGGGAATTTAGAACAAAAGATAATGATCACACAAAGCAAGGACTAGTTGTCTTAGGGATTCCAACAAGAAACGGAATGCCTGGACTATGAAGAAGTTTTAAGCCCAGTTCTTTGCTGTTAGCCCTGTCAGTGGAACAAGAATACATAATTAAAAACTTCGAATTAAAACGCATTTCTTTAGGGGCCTTACATGATGAAAAACATGTCTATTCCTGAAGGTTATGAACAGAAAGAAAATAAATATGCCGCCTAAAAAAGGCACTATACGGCCTGAAACAAGCACCGCTCGGATGGAATGAACATGCGAGAGTTCTTCCTTCAGACTATGTGGATTAGAGCAGATGTTTGGCTCTAGCTGCCCAGACATTTCACAATTCCTGTTTGGTATGTAATGGATGATAAGATTAAAAATTTTAAATATTGTGACGTGTTTGTGGGTTTTAGGTTACGGATTTTTGTTAGTTTATTGCTGATTTGGTTACCAGAACGTCAAGAAATGGTAATGAATTATTCTTTTAAATTTCCATTGAAAATTTTTAAAATGACTGCACTGCGAGTTAACACTTCTAGTAAACCTTCTAACTCTTGGATGGAATATGGCCAAATTGCGTAGATATCATCACATACGTCGATAAAACAGTGGAACCAGAGGTGCATTGATAAAGCTTTCGTTTGTAAATCATGCATGAAGATGTCAGCTAGAATAGGAGACAAAGAAGAACCCATAGCCAATCCTTTCTTGTTGTTTATAGAACTCTGATCCCCTTTGAAAGTAAAAATTTGTTAACACAAAGAGATAGTAGTTCCATAATGCTTTTGACCGGGAGTGCTGTACGATCAATCTAAGCTCGGTCATTTTCAAGAAGTTTCCTTGCTAACACTAGTGTTTCTGGTATCGGTACACAAGGAAACAAATTTATAAGATCAAAAACTGACTAAAATGTCCGACGGATTAATTTTTATAAATCGAATGTCATTGATAAAATCCCGAGTTTTAAAACAAGAAACCCATTGACCTCTTCCTGAGAATGGCTTTAATATGTTAAGCAAGAATTTAGAGAGTCTGTCACATGGAGAGTTCCTACAACTTACAATAGGTCTTATAGGGTTTCCTGGCTTATGTATTTTTTTTTATTTTTTTTAAGATATCATCATTGATACAGCAATGATCCTGTGAAGTTTCGTACAATTTGAAAACAAACTCTGGCACCCAATAAAAAATTAGTAAAAAGTGCACTACTGTGCCCCGCTCTCCCCTATACAATACAATTCATTTAAGTGACGCTCTGTCCCGGCGTCCCAAAGACTTATTAAAAAAGGGCACTCAAGTGTCCAGGAATGTTTATCGTTCTTATAACCCTAAGAGTAGTCGCATGCGGTCGTTTGACAGACTTTTTTATCTACTGCTGGCATTTTACGGTACACATGTGCAAGTACTGTAACTTCATCTACCTTCCCAAAATACTTGTGTGTAGCATTCTAATCAGCGTATCGTACATGAACAATAATATCAAATAATTAAGGTGGTAGTTTGCTAAGGATAGTTAATGCGGTCTAAAAGACAATGCGCAACTATTTTTTAGGTTATAAAATGGTGCACGGCTTCTCTCGGGTTAAGTCACGGATTTGTCAGGGCATCGAATCAAAATATTTTTTTCGGTCCGGTTTTCGTCTCGGTTTGACCCTACAAAAAATAACGGATTGGTTCGAACCGGTTATAATATTAATTTTTGTTTTAGGACTACCCCTTCTCATAAACAATGGATTTAATATTCCGTCGATTAGTACAGTGAAGTGAAGGAGGTGGAATTTTTCCGAAGAAATTTATTTCAGTGAGATTTTAATTTAGCCTTTTTCTTTCATAATTGTACTTTGTACAGGATACTAAAACATGTTTACCAGTTTTCTCGGAGGATACTTTAGGACTAGTACAACCCAAAGTGAGGCATCTAGAAGGAGCTTGGTGGACGGTCCCCTTTCTACAGTACAAAAAAGTCAAAAAGTCCATGCAGTTGGCTGTAGCCCTAAACGAATTACTGACCTGGTGTGTAGGCACCATTCAGGCTGCCCGAACAAAGGACTGGTAGGAGATGAAAGCAAAGGGAAGGGGATCTTATGATAGAGAGTTGATACAAACTCCTAAAATCAGCAACATGGCTTTGGGGGAAAAGGTCAACAATAACTGCAGCAGCCAACTTTATAAATAATACGATCAAAAGCATTGACAATAACAACAAAACAATGGCAGTATTTATGGATTTATCTAAGGCATTTGATTGTGTGAACCATACCATGCTCATAAAAAACTAGAATGCTACGGCATTAGGGGGTAGCACTGAAATGGGTTCCGTCATACCCATTGATATTAAACCCCTATAGTAGGCTAGATTAGCAGTCTCCTATACTCCGCACAGGCGCGAGCGTAGCAAATTGAAGCTCAACCGGCCCATTTCAAGATGGCGATTTGGGTTTTAATTTATGCTTTTTAATGCAATAAAGTATTTTACTGGATTGTTTGATATGGTTTTAGCTTGTGCAGCATGGTTTTAAAACAAAAGAAACAATACGAAGTGATTGCAAAAGGGGAAATTTAGTAATCTTTTGGTTTTTAAAGGCTAGTATGCTTACCTGTCAACCTGGCGCAATCTTGAGAACTATTTGGCCACAAATCGCTCCCATTTGATTAACATGTAAACTGTCATTTTAAGATGGCTTCTAATTGTACCGGAAGTGGACCACCGACTGCTGGTTAGCCAAATTTATATAGGATGTCTATGGTCATACCTATCAAATAGAAAACAATATGTGGAAATCAAACAGGAAAACGGGAAGGGTCAAATCCAAACTTATAAATCTAGAATACCGGTCATGGAGCATGGGGTACCACAGGGTTTCGTAAATGGTCCACTGTTCTTTAATATCAGTATCAATGATATTCCAGAGAGTGTTAAAGGGGAAGCTGACTCTCTTTGCAGACGACTCAACTCCGCCGGCCGGGTGGGCCTCGCCTCGCTAGCTGCCTACTTATACACAGTTAGCTGAAGTATATAAACACATTTTTTAATGTTTTGACCGTCAATATGAATGCCCCTTTTTTAGGCAATTTTCTGTTTGCTCGGCTGAATGACATCACAGTTGTTAGAAATTTTGAACATATCTCAAGAAAGTGGAAATAAAGGATTCTATAGTAACACATTCCTAAAATTTGTTTTGAAATAATTTATAAAAAATAAATTAGATTTCACGAATTTCAATTTTGTTAAAAAGTCCAAATTGACTAATTCGTGAATTTTTTCTGGCTGATCAAGTCAAAATTTTGAAAATCTATGACTGTTGGAACGTCAATGTATGCTTATTGACAAGTTTGCAAAATTGTATATACGTAGGAATAGGATGTTTTTTGGGCCAAGCAAACCGCTATTTACTAACTATCAAAAGGGGTGGTGAACCCTTTAAAACAGTCTTGGACCCGGTTTTTGTGTAAGAATTGTTTTTTCGGTTGTGTTCCGCAAAGGGACGACCAGAACGACCAGTATGCGACCAATGAAATTTAAGTAAACACAATTTGCACCAATGATACATCAGATTTGCAAGGAACGTATGCGATGCGTAGTTGTTTTGATTGTAGTGGTCGAGACCAAGAAGCCCGAGTTTTTTTCCGGTCGTGGGCAGGTCTTTGAGAAAAGCGCGGTTTTTTTCAAATTAATATCATTGAAAATCATGGAATTATGTCCACTAACGAAAAATGTTTCCTGTAATTCACATGGGTACACAATAAATTAATCATTCATTCATTCAAATCATTTTTTTATTTTAGTAAAATGATATGATTTATGTAATATTTTGTAACCTTTTTGGTCTGATATGAGACAATTTCAAAGATATTTAAATATTAATTTGTTCCCGCCTTTCAAATTGTATAATTATTTTGAATAATTAATTACATTTAAATAATTACAGGGAACTTATTTCAGCCAATTAATTTTCATTTTATTGTGTTATGACAATTTATCAGCCACGCAGTAAAAAATAATGACTGGTTTGGCTTCGTATCCGCGTCGTCATGGCCAGGGCCCAGCTGCGGTGATTACGTAATCGCTGTCTGTATGAACTGTGAGAATGGAATGTTTTCTCGTTCACTGCGCTACATTTGGGCAAGTGCACTCGAACTCTGGTCATTCAGTGACGTCACACATAGCTTGTGGAGTGTGGAAACATTACTTTCATCAACATTTGCGCAACACAACTTGCACGTGCGTGCATAAATCTCCGTACGGAATGACAGTCCCGGGTGACTTGTGTGTGATTGCTATGCATCTTTTGAATGGTTGGTATCAATAAACTATCTGAGTTTCATCATGCAACTACGTCACTTTTTTTGAACCGGGGGGACCGAAACATACCCCCACTTCTGCCTAATCACCAGGGCGTAATAGACTAAGCCAATTACAACACTCAATTTCCGTGACTACGTCACAAAATCATCAGTCGAAATGAACGCGAGCAGAGAAGAAGGATTCTTCAAAAACACACTTACTTGGTCTCTCGAGGAGACTTCAGGGTCCGGGTTGGAGCAGATAAAACCAGGATACAAGGGAACGTCTGGAATTTGGAACGTCTTGGACTTGGGATTTTCTTCGATCGTTTGGATTTTGGAGCTTGGAACGTGGGCGAGAACGTGGGCGAGAATTTGGAACTTGGAACTTGGGCGAGAATTTGGAACTTGGAACTTGGGCGAGAACTTGACCCTGGACCTGGTCAATATCTACAAATCTAGAATCGCGATAACACGGTAAAACAAACTTGCTATCTACGAACGAACTTTTTATAAAATGGCTGGCTAACTTTTTTTTACTGAGAACTTTTTATTACTGAGAACTTTTTTTTACTGAGAACTTTTTATTATTGAGAACTTTTATTATTGAGAACTTTTTATTATTGAGAATTTTTATTTTGGGAACTTTTGAAAATTTTGATAACATTTTTTTTGTAATTGTAAATGTAACATAACTTGATTTGATTCATTATAATTGTATTTTGAAACTGGTTTGTTAATTTGTTTTAACCTTTCGTTGTCGTGTCTGTCCCACTCAATATTTTATTTCAGTTTTCTAAATTAACTTCAGCAGTTGGCAAGACTACTGACTTGGCTAGACCGGCGCACTCTTCTAAGGTTGGTAATTTGTTTTTCTCAACAGCTGTTTGACTTTGAGTGACAGGAATTTTTGTTTGATTTTTTTTTAAATTTTGGATAAAATAAAGTAATTGTTTTTTGTTTATTTTGTTGTTGGGGCTTGGTTGGCTATTTAGCGACATTGGCTTCAACTATTGGGGCTATTTAAAGCGACATTGGCGCGCCAACTGTGGGGCATGTTCTATACACTCCCCGAGATTTAATAAAATAACTTAATAAATAATATAAAACGTGGTGCTTGCAACTTTTAACCAAAAATTTTTATTTTGAAAACTGAATAATTAAAATCAAAAATGAGTGAAAAGGACGACAAGGAAGGGTATGTTCTGAGAGTGAAAACTAAGCAGATTCAATGTTACTAGTGACACGACACCTGAGATCATGGATACCCCAGAGGTCCACAACCCACTCAAAAACCCAGGAAACCCACTTGCTGAATCCACTCACCTAGGCCTAGAATCTCCTAGACCAGTGATGGAAATCACAAGGCCTAACGAGATCACACCTAACCCTGGACCTAGGACTACTTTACAGGTACTAGGGGCATTAACCAACAACACAGTGAGTCTAGCAATGTTGAAAAAGATATGTTCACAAATGTTCAATAATTATAAAAACATTTAGATAAGGGAAACGCGGAACTCAAAGCAGATCTCAAAACTGGTTTTGCCAAAATAAATGCAACGTTTGATAAGGGATATGAGGAACGTAGAGCAGATCGATAGAACGAGAATCAAAATTGAAAGCAGATAAAGTAGGCGTAGAGAGAGATGAAATAGAAACAGATGTTGAAGCGTGGTGATGAAACAAATGATAAAAATGTTGGGTTATTGGAGAATGCTAGAGATATTGATTTTTCCCGGGGTAATTAATAATAATAAAAATTTGATAACGTTGAGTTAAACCTTAGTTGAAAAGTGATGCGGATAGTGAAAGTGTAGGCGAGATAGGGCTAACAATATGACAGTTAGTGATAATTTGATAATGGGAGAAACCGAGTTAATAAAGTTGAATTTAGTTGTGACGTAAGTGATGTAAGTGAAAACGTTGATAAGTGATAAACAAAGTAAAGTTGATAGTGGAAGTGATGTTGATAATGTGAATCTAGATAAAGTGATTTAGATATGAAAGAAAACGGAGAACCTAAAAATAAAGTGGAGAAGGTGAAACTTGTGTTAAAAAATAATAATAAATTTAAAGTGGAAATAAAAGAAATTTTTAACCCGGAATACAAAAATAATTAGTAGTTGACGATAATGGAGTGAAAAATCGAACCAGTGAGAAATGAGTTATTGATAGTGAAAGATGAGGGGATGGAGGCCTACTTAATGCGTAAACAAAATTTAAATAAAAACAACCCGTAACTTAACTTAAAATATATTGGTCAGGATAAGGGGATTTTGTAAAACAGAGAGATAAGAAAAAAAATCAATGACAGATGGTTGGGAAAATTGAAAAAATTTACTGAACTATACAAGAGAAGGGAGCGTTGGAAAAATAAGTTTTTCCCAGCAAAAATCAGAAAGTATGAGAGTGAAAAAAGGGAAAATTCTAAAATTAAATAACATAACAGTAGATCGGTAGGAGGTTAGGACCCCCAGGTTTTCAACAAAAGGGGCACACAAAGCCTAAACAAAACATAAACTTAAAACTTGCTTTTTATAAATTAAAAATATGTTCTTTAAACTAACTCAAACCTAATCAACAACAATTTATGAACTAAACTTGACTGCTACATAAAATATAAATTGTGAATTAAAATAATAACTTTGAATTTATTTTATAACGTGGACTAAAAATAAAATAAATATTGAATTTAAACCAGAATGGATAGAGATAGAAAGTTACAAGGAGTTTTGAGGGGATTAAACCTACCAGTAAAAAAAAAACAGTAGGCCTAAATTAAAATTTCAAACATTTTAAAACCTACCAGTTTATAAAATAGAAAGAGTATGGAATAGATTTCAACCAGTATACAAACTTGACCTTGACTTAAAATAACATCAACAATGGATGCATATGCCTACACAGATAGACACTCTAGCTGCTAAAAGCAATAAAAATTAATGACTTTACTTAGATAAGATAAACAAATCTTCACTGACTGGCAATGAGTACAGTCACTCACAAATATTAATACACAACTTAAAGAGGAACATTTATAGCACAACTTAAAAGGGGAACACTTCTTAGTACATCACACACAACTTAGGTTGTCACACTAAACTTGTGCATTGTCACACACAACTTAGGTTGTCACACTTAATTTGTTTTGTCACACCCAAACAAAATATAACCTCACATTTTCTAACATTAAAACTTTTTGAAGTTAAAACTAGCTAATATTGGATTTGTTTTTCAAACATTAAAAATAAACTTACTTTATATACTAAAATAATTTAAATCTAGTTTGGACTTGTATAAAAGTAGATTTTAAATTATAGTTGAAATGTTGAAACGTTGAAAGTGAACTTGGAACTCTGAAGTTGAATTTAATTTAAACTTGACAACCAACTTATTTTATAAACTAAACTAGCATGTAAAATTTAAAAATAGAAACTAGAAATAAATAATAAATTTGAGAGCTTTCAGTGAAATAAAGTAAGGCTAGAGAGAAGTGAACAGAAACAGATAGTGGAGTGTTAGATGATGATAAGAGGGTGAAGTTAAATACTAGATTGAAAGGTGGTCCCCGAGTTAATGTTTAATAATAATAATAATAATAATGTGGTAGTTAATGTTAATTTGAGAGACGAAGTTGGTTAAATTGAATTTAATGTGGGTGTTTTATGGGGGACGTAAGTAACGATGTTGGTTAAGTTGAATTTTATGGGGGTTTTATGTGGACGTAAGTGGCGATGTTGGTTAAGTGAATTTTATGTGGGGGTTTTATGTGGTCGTTAGGAACGATGTTGGTAAAGTTGAATTTTTGTGAACGTAAGTGATGAAGTTGATAATGGGGTAGAAAAAAGTGAATAAAGTTGAAGTTTTTGGTGGTCTAGGTGATGCGACTTAGAATTAAGTAAAGTTGAAGTGGAAATAATAAAAAGTTATTAACTCGGAGTCACAATAATCTGGTATTTAACGTTAGCAAAGTGAGGTAGGACAGTGAGAGATGACAGGAGAGATGAGATAGTGAACTGAGAGATAGTGAACTTTAAACTTGAAGTAATTTTTATTTTAATTAAATAAACATAACTTGACAACGTGGAGACATTGAACTATTTTTTTTAATAAAACTTCTTGAACTTTGGTTGGAACTTTTTTCAATTTTGTTGGAACATAACCTCACTTTGAATTTAAAATTTAAAAATTAACGTGAATTTATACGTTGAACTGTAAATGGAACGTGACCTTTAACTTGAACTGGGATGTGAACTATTGTGTTTTTGAAAAATAATTTGGGAATTTTATAAAATCAGATGGGAACCTACTACTACGTGGATTGAATTTGAAATAATTTTGAACTGGATGTTGTTTGACTTTCAACTATTTTTAATAAATTCAAACTTGGATTTGACATTGGATTTAAAATAAAATAAATAAAAATTTGCTCGAGCAAGCTCATGAGTAAAATAATACTTGACATATTTCTGGATTTGAACCAAACCTTCATGGAATTTGAACCCGAACAATTTTAAAAATTTATTTGAGATATTTGAACAGTGAACTAAAACTTGAACTTTTGAAATTTAGTCTGGAACATATCGAACCTATGAATTTAAATTTATTTTTAAGGCGAAGAGCGGGCGGTTTTCCATTGTAAGACCGGACAGTAAAATACGGGTTTCTACATATTCATTTTCGTATCATCATATCATACCTTTGTTTTCTATCAGCTGATTTTTGTATTGTTATTTTACCTATGTTTAAACAACAGCAATGCTGAATAATTTTGATCGCAATCATAACTTGTGACACTTTAAATTTTTTGTTGATTTTTGGAAAGATTTTCCATTGTGCAATTTAACAATTGTAAAACTTGATTAATAATTTTGACTTTGATTTTTTTCTCAATGAGAGAATAATTTTGTGGACAGATACAAAGTTGAACCACGCGGTTAGATGGAAGGCATCTGGTTAGACGAAAACTTCGGAATTTGATTGATAAATAACTTGATCGATAATTTAATTTTTTCGACAGCCACGTAGCTGACTGATAACGTTTATTCAATGGGTTTTAATTTTTCTCGAGGGGATGGGGTGAGATAGCAGACATAATTAGTTCAGTTTAAAAGACTGTGTTGTGTGGTTGTGCCTGTGATATTTGTTCCTCAACCATCCTTTCTCTTTTCATGTTTATATTCCTGTATCTTTGTGGTGTCATGTTTCCTAAATAACAATTGTTTCACTATTATTTCATTGCTAATGTTGCAATATTTACTTCTCTAAAAATCAATGCAAACATTGATAAAATGTATTCACTACTGTAATTTTCTTTTAAAAACTATGATTGAAACTAAATATTATTTGCAACCAAAGGTAAATAACCACACTCTCATTTTATTCAAAACAAACCATGCTTGTGAATAAAATAATACTTTTAAACTATAATGTAAATTTAAATTTAAGAACTTAGTGAAGAACATTCAAAATTTTCACACATTCAATTTTTTGCCCTTCAGAGGGGATATTGTAACCTTTTTGGGCTGATATGAGACAATTTCAAAGATATTAAATATTAATTTGTTCCCGCCTTTCAAATTGTATAATTATTTTGAATAATTAATTACATTTAAATAATTACTGAACTATTTCAGCCAATTTTATTTTTTTTATTTTGTTATGACAATTTATCAGCCACGCGTAATAAATAATGACTAGTGTTTGTGCTTCGTATCCGCGTCGTCATGGCCATGGCCAGCTGCGGGATTACGTAATCGCTGTCTGTATGAACTGTGAGAATGGAATGTTTTCTCGTTCACTGCGCTACATATCGGGAAGTGCACTCGAACTCTGGTCATTCAGTGACGTCCACACATAGCTTGTGGAGTGTGGAACTTACTTTCATCAACATTTGCGCACACAACTTGCACGTGCGTGCATAAATTTCCCTACGGGAATGACAGTCCCGGGTGACTTGTGTGTGATTGCTATGCATCTTTGAATGGTTGGTATCAATAAACCCATCTTGAGTTTCATCATGCAAAATACGTCCCCGTTTTTTGAACCGTGGGACCGAAAACATACCCCCCCCTTCTGCCTAATCACCAGGGCGTAATAGACTAAGCCAATTACAACACTCAATTTCCGTGACTACGTCACAAAATCATCAGTCGAAATGAACGCGAGCAGAGAAGAAGGATTCTTCAAAACACACTTACTTGGTCTCTCGAGGGGACTTCACGTCGGGTTGGAGCAGATCAACCAGGATACAAGGGAACGTCTGGAACTTGGGAACGTCTTGGACTTGGAGATTTTCTTCGATCGTTTGGATTTTGGAGCTTGGAACGTGGGCGAGAACGTGAGCGAGAATTTGGAACTTGGAACTTGGGCGAGAATTTGGAACTTGGAACTTGGGCGAGAACTTGACCCCTGGACCTGGTCAATATCTACAAAAACTACGAATCGCGATAACACGGTAAAACAAACTTGCTATCTACGAACGAACTTTTATAAAATGGCTGGCTAACTTTTTATTACTGAGAACTTTTTATTATTGAGAACTTTTTATTACTGAGAACTTTTTATTATTGAGAACTTTTTATTATTGAGAACTTTTTATTATTGGGAACTTTTGAGAATTTGATAACATGTTTTTGTAATTGTAAATGTAACATAACTTGATTTGATTCATTAATAATTTTATTTTGAAAACTGGTTTTTGTTAATTTGTGTTAACCTTTTGTTGTCGTGTCGTCCCACTCAATCATTTTTTTTCAGTTTTCTTAAATTAAACTTCAGCAGTTGGCAAGACTAAATGACTTGAGCTAGACCGGCGCACTCTTCTAAGGTTGGTAATTTGTTTTTTCTCAACAGCTGTTTGGGCTTTTGAGTGAAAAGTGAATTTTGTTTTATTGTTTTTCAATTTGGATAAAATAAAGTAATTGTTTTTTGTTTTATTTGTTGTTGGGGCTTGTTTGGCTATTTTTGCGACATTGGCTTCAACTAGTGGGGCTAGTTAGCGACAATTTTAACGAGATATCACAATTTTCATAAAAACACGGCCTTGTAAAGCACGCACCATTCCGTAGCCAAGGCAAGTCCCCAACAATCCGACGTTGAGTGAAAAAATGAAAATAACAAACCCCCAGTCGAGCCCCGAATGGTCGACCGGTCGCCTTTACGGAACACAACCTTCGAGGACATTTACTTTTGTAACGGGCTCGCCACGGCCGAGTGTGTGGTGCACTGCGAAAGTCTAACGATACTAGTGAACGATCGAGACCTCGAACGATCGTTAGTACATGATCGCCCCTAAAGCTTTCGATCGTTCGGGCGAACGATCGTTCAGGCTAAAGATCGATATCTAGGCAAAGTTACATGATTGCAGTGCTGGACTGGAACAAGTGTGTCGGCATCTGTACTGATGGGGCTCGAGTCATGACAGGTAGGCACAGTGGTTTGGTAGCACCAATAATAAAACAAGCTCCTTTGGCCACATGGGTGCATTGTGGTATTCACCGCGAAGCACTTGCAGCCAAGAAAATGCCCACAACATTTAAATAAGTTTTGGATACAGGTGTGAAAAACTATTAATTTCATCAAGACGAGAGCAGTGAACTCGCGAATTTTTTAGTTTATTGTGCGACGAAATGGGCAGTGAGCACAAAACACTTGCTTTTACACACAGAGGTTCGCTGGTTGTCTCGTGGGAGAGTTTTGACTCGCTTATTCGAACTTCGATCGGAAGTACAAATGTTTTTTTCCGATAAAATCGTTTGAATTTACTGATTCCTTTAGCGACGAATCATGGCTGGCAAGTTTGGCATACCTATCGGACATATTCGGGTGCCTTTACGACTTAAATTTAAGTTTGCAGGGAAAACTGTTGACTGTATTCACTCTTCTTGATAAAATCGAAGGGTTTAAGAAAAAACTAACAGTTTAGCTACGTCGCGCAGAACATGGTGATTTTGAAGCGTTCCCTACACTGGAAGAGTTTTTGGAAGCGTCTTCAATCACTCTTGCCGCCGATGTAAAAGAGAACATTACGGACCACCTTACTCAAATGAAGAAGCAATTCAACGAATATTTCCCACCCACAAACAATGTGGGTGATGAGTGGCTACGGACCCCATTCGTTTCGGAGCCAGTATCAACTCTATCTTCACAAGAAGAAGAAGAACTTGCAAATCTCTCTAGCGACCACAGTTTGAAAACTTCATTCAGTGATCAACCATTGATCGATTTCTGGTTGAAAAGAAGAGTCGAGTATCCTATGATAAGTGATCGAGCAGTGAAATTCTTAATGCCATTTCATCAAACCTATTTGTGCGAGGCTGGGTTTTCTGCCCTTGTCGTTTTGAAGACAAAATATCGCTCAAAACGAATGCAGGGCCCCGATTTAGATTGAAGCTGTCGACGATAATGCCAGACATACCAACTCTATGTTCTTTGAAGCAGGCGCATCCATCTCATAACATGCTTGTGAGTACCCAATGATCGTTTGAAAGATGAATATATTAATAATAGGTTGAGATTAATTAAATAAAATATGATAATGCCACATTAATAATTTAAAAGTATTATGTGAATGCATACATAGGCCATAGCTACCCAAATTGCTTGTTATTTTTAAAACGTCTTTTGGGGGGGGGGGGG
>JAMZAV010014267.1:0-12514 GCA_024449915.1 Sweltsa coloradensis
TGGTAAGAACATGTAGAAGTGATCAATTAAAAACTAAACACTGATCAGTAAGTATAAAGTGACAGGGGTGTTGATAGACATTTAGTGATGATCTGAATAAATGTGTATATGACAGAAAACTGGACTTATTAACAAGAGTGATTTTTTTTTTAAACATAAATTTCACCACTGAACAATTCTCTCGCAATGTCACATAGTTTAAAAATGTATTATGAAAAAAAAAGTATTGTCCAGTGGTTTAATTTGGTTATTACTGTGATTGCTGAGATGAATTTCATCGTCTGCATTAAAGCGTTTAAATAAAATAATCTCAAGAACTGAGTAACTCTACCTTTACGAGGAAAAAGTAATAACTTTGACAAAATATTAATTGAAACTGTTCCCTTGAATATTACACACGTAATAAATTTACATAATAATGCGCTCTATTGTATAGCGTAATAATAAAGTTGTTGACTTTTCGTATTCGATTACTAGGAATTATTTCAAGATTTAGTTAATTTTCAAGTGACGGGGAACACGAATCATGCAGCATGCGTAAGAAATCAATTACGTCACCAAACTCTCGCTCTGTAAGAAACACGAATAAACAAAACTGAAAATAATTAGACAAGTTGGATAATATGAGTGTGAACTTGTCGAAACAGATCAATTAGCACCGTTAACACATTTTCCGACAGGAATTGATGGCCACAGTTTATACACATACATTCCTAAGGTAATAATGGATGGACCACATCAGGAGATTTATCTTCTACGTGTACCAAGATTCCGACTCGGGCGTTAGTCCTTTCTTTAAAAAAAAAATGTAAAAAATGTTTTACAAATATATTTATCAGTAGTGATTTTAATTACGGATTAAATTAAATTAATTTATTCGCTGTAATTAAAACCGCCACTGATTGTAATATTTTAAAAAAACATTCTTGCAGGGTATAATTGTAACAAAACTACATAGGGCGTATTATCCCCCTTTTCGATTTTGCGTGGCTTTTTGTGAGAAATTATAAACATAAGATAATTAAGTAAGTTTTAATGTTGGTGGTCGTCCCTAGTCTTAAGTAAACGAACAAGTAAAATCGCTTTAAAACATCTTAAGGCTCGAGGTCAAAAGGTCAAAAGAAGGAAGAACGAACAGCTTCTCAACTCGATGCGTGTCCCACATAAATCAACCGGGGCCGAAACTTCGCGGTTAAGAAGCTTCAAGGTTTATCTAGGGGTATCGAGACGAGAGCCAGGTCCAGACAGCATCCACAGACTACCTGTTCATTATCAGGGGAGAACGATCATTAAAGTGTAAAGCTAGATCGTATATTTTTGTTTAGTTTCGGATTTAGGTATTCAACAATGATGAACAATTTGTGTATTGTGAAATACGTTTTGTTAAACACACTGATAATGTCGTTGGTAATTTATTTTTAGGTGGCAAACAAATGGTCTTAAAACCGTAAACAAAATGTTATTCCTAACAGTTTGGTTAAAAATAAGCTAACTCTTAATGTACGGTCAATTTCCACGTCGACACTGGGTATGGACGTGTGTTCACATATCAACATTACTGGTTGTTCGTTTTTTTATGTATACGTCTATGCAATTCAGCTTTAAAAACTGATTCGTTCAAGGACAACGAAATAAAATAAGTACATAGGTGCGCACAAAACAATCAAATGTAATTGAGCAAAGTAAAACTATAGCACCATCCAGAAGGGAACATCTTGCAAACATGCATAGTTGGAAGATATTTATTTGTATGGTTCTGCGACATCTTCGGATTCTATTTTGAATAATATCGCACACGGTCTCGTTCAAATCATTGATGATATTCCTAAGGCGAAAATGTACTTTCCGTAATAATAAATGAAATGTATCCTTGAACAATAACTTAGGGAAAAACACGAGTTGCCCCTCTTCACTTTCTCTATCTAAAGAAAGCGATTCGACGACTACGCGTTTTTTTAAAGCGTCCCAATGAATATTTAAAGAACGTTTTCGCTACTTCAAACAGGGAAAAACCTATCAAAATTCACATCTCTACTCTTGTCACATGGGAAATTCATTTTCTATCGCCTTGGAAACATTTCTGTTCTTTCCCCGTTCAATTGTACTTTTCATTTTCCAGTAATAGCTGCAAACATTTAAATAAATTCTTGATTTATCGACGTGCAGAGAAAGCTTCGTATTTTAAAGTTTCGTGAATTGGATTCTTTGCATTGAAACATTTCTTAAGTAATTGAAAACACGTTTCGACTTCTAAAAACATTTATAACGATTCCGTATATTGTATTTCACGTTTTTTCAATGGATTCTCTTTAGAATATTACCAGTTAAACAAGTCGCGCTCACTCGCGGTTTGAAGCCGCGGCGCGGAGGGAGTGGAAAACCTTGTACTTGGAATGTCTCGTAGTTTGAAAACCTCGTTGCCGCGACAAACTCGAGAATCGGTCCGCGTACGGCCGCGATACGGTAGTTTGCGGTTCACGTTTGTCGTTATTCCCGAAGATCAGGGACAACTGAGTTTTCCGGGAACTTTCAGTACGCCGCCGGACCCTGCCCTCCGCTCCGAAGTAACTTTTCATGATACACTAATTAAAACACTTTAGTGGAAAACAACTCTTTATGTTACAATAAAAACAACGTTTTGGAAATTTATGAAAACTATTTAGTCATCATTTTTTTTTAAACATAAATTTATATCATCAAAAATATATAAAAAAAAAACAAAGACAAAAGCCAATGGAGAAAGAGATTTCACATTTCTCACACAAAAACAAGTTGGTTTGAACAAAAAGGCTATTTAATAGTATTTACTAAAGAAGAAATGTAAAATCTTTATCTACTTTGGTTATTGTCTTAGGTTGTTTTGATACATTTTTGGTAATAAGACTATTTGTTTTAAAAAAAAAGCCTGATGATGGAAATAGTATTCATTAATTCAGAAACGCTGTTTCTATTGTAAAATAAAGATTGGCTTTTAAGGTTTTTGAATAACAATATATTTTTAAAAAACTTCGGCTATATTTTATTAATATATATTTAAATGAAGAATTTTACAGGTTGTCTAAGAACACCAAACATATCAATAAATGTGGTATAAGAAGAGAACCAAGATGAAAACTATATGATAAAAATTTACATATTTTGAGAGTCTAATTTTGAATGAAACGTCCTAGACAACTTACACAATTTAATAAATTACCAGCATCAATTGAATACATTATTTACTCGCACTCCTTAAATATGAATATTGAAACCTCTTTTCCTAAATAGGTAAGAGTTTCTTGATGTTCATTAAACAATTTAATTTCTAATCTTCATTATTCTTTTAAAAATTTCCTGATTTTTCCTTCACATGATTCACAAACTTACTAAAGATACTAATTCTTGTTAACATTGAATGTTGTTGTATTGATTGTTCTATTAATCTTCGTACGCCATATATGGGAACGTTATATAACTTTGTAATAAAGAAACCTGTGGCTTGGCCTCGCTTTCATTGCTTGTCTTTAGTGACAATACCTCGTCCTGAGATACGCTCGCTTGTGAGCGCATATATGGGAAGTTATATAAACTTGTCGTAGGCTTTCACGGCCCCAGTCAATAATAAACTCGGCTGTCGGGATACGCCGTGTCGATTGTCATTAAAAATGCTGACGTTTCGAACTGATTGCACAGCTCATCTTCAGAGATGTGAAGAGGAAATCACTGGGCAGAACCTACTCGATCCAGCTCGACCCAGTGAATGACAAAGTACAATTGTGTGCAACCTCCTTTATATAAAACCATGACGCATGCGCGTTTAATCAACATTGATATTTCTAGTTTGTTCTGCACGTGCTAACTTTAAACGTTCTAATGTTGGCCTCCAAGTTCTACTCAGTTTTAGCCCATCGTCTCTGTTAAAATTGTCAGATTTCATTTCTATTTCAATAGCTTCACGTACAAGACGAGGGCGGTATTGTTTAACTGTGGCTAGTACACGTGTGTTGTCAAAGTTGATGTTATGACAAAAGTCAACACAATGTTCTGCTAAAGCTGATTTTTCAACATGACCTAATTTTGTGTGACTTATATGTTCTTTAAGTCTTGTTGACACCTTTCTACCAGTCTGCCCTATGTACACGTTATTACAAGCCCCACACGGTATCTCGTACACTCCAGGTACATCCAATTGGGGGGAGCTTATCCTTCGCAGAGTTAAACATGCTACAAAGCTTCCTATCCGTGGTGTAAATTGTTTTTTATGTTGTATTTCTTCAACAACTTGCCAATTCGGTCCGTAGTATTTTCAACATATGGCAAATATGCAAGCGGGACGCGTTCTTCTTGTTGTAACTCGCCGTAGCTGTAGGTAAGGCTGGTACACACGGTGGTTTTTCTCAATGCTTGAGAAATATCTCTGTTATTGTATCCATTTTGCTGCAACATTTTTCGAAGTATCTGAACCTCCTCATCAACATGCTCTTTATCAGAAATTCTGTTCGCTCTGCACGCCAGAGTGTTAAGGACAGCGCGTTTTTTTAGCGGGATGATGGTGAGAAGCCGCATTCAAATACCGACCTGTATGCGTGGCTTTTCTGAAAACGGAGTGTCCTAATCTGCCATCACCTTTTCTAGTCACCATAACATCCAAGAACGGCAGCTTTCCATCAATTTCAACGTCCATGGTAAACTTAATACTACCACTCAGGCTATTAAGATATATTAAGAACTCGTCGAGCTCCTCCCTACTACTACCCTACTAACATCAACTTTGACAACACACGTGTACTAGCCACAGTTAAACAATACCGCCCTCGTCTTGTACGTGAAGCTATTGAAATAGAAATGAATCTGACAATTTAACAGAGACGATGGGCTAAAACTGAGTAGAACTTGGAGGCCAACATTAGAACGTTTAAAGTTAGCACGTGCAGAACAAACTAGAAATATCAATGTTGATTAAACGCGCATGCGTCATGGTTTATATAAAGGAGGTTGCACACAATTGTACTTTGTCATTCACTGGTCGAGCTGGATCGAGTAGGTTCTGCCCAGTGATTTCCTCTTCACATCTCTGAAGATGAGCTGTGCAATCAGTTCGAAACGTCAGCATTTTAATGACAATCGACACGGCGTATCCCGACAGCCAAGTTTTATTATTAACGTTATATAACTTTGTAATAAAGAAACCTGTGGCTTGGCCTCGCTTTCACTGCTTGTCTATAGTGACAATACCTCGTCCTGAGATACGCTCCTTGTTGGACGCTTTAATTTAATTTGTATAAAGAAACCTTGCTTGGCCTCGCTTCTTTTGGGCCTTATGACAATTTACTTTGAGAAATACCTCGTTTGAGGCCTCGCTTGACGCTTATATAATTTGTAAAAAACCTGGCTTGCTCGCTTTGGCCATTTAGCTTTCTTTATGACAATAACCTCGCCTGAGAACGCTCGCTTGTGGCGCATATATGAAACGTTATACTTTGTAATAAAGAACCTGTGGCTTTTAGCTTGTCTAATTGTTGCCATTGCTCTTGTCCTATTAGCCCTTGTGGGCCTTATGAGACGTTGTGAAATTGAATAAAGAAACTTTGCTTGGCTCGCCTCATTCTGTCTTTGTGACAAACCTCCTGAGATACGCTCGCTTGTGAGCGCATATATGAGAAGGTTATATAACTTTGTAATAAAGAAACCTGTGGCTTGGCCTCGCTTTCATTGCTTGTCTTTAGTGACAATACCTCGTCCTGAGATACGCTCGCTTGTCAGGACACCTCACGCCCGTGTCCTAATCAATACCGGAGCCGCCTATCCTGATTGGAACTCCTGCAATTAACAGTAATCCTCTTCGCAGCCTTAATTAAACATTTCGCTTCGTCAATTCCTTGGTGCGTTGGGGGGGGGGGGACTTTATGCGATCTAAATGCAATTAGTTCCGGGAGAAAGAAGCCCGATCTAGATAAACAATGAGGGTAATTTGGTAAAGTAATCTTCTTGTCGGGGCGTCGTGACGTTGTATGGGGCGTCGTGACGTTGTATGGCTCATGTAGCAACGTCAGGTGTCTTAGTTAATTACTAGGAAACGCTCTGTTGGACGCGTTGATAAGCGAGCACGTGCTATAGCTCTAGACCCACATTGCAATTTATTAAAATTGTAAAATTTGCGACGTTCGCTGTCCACGGGGCCATGTTTCCAATATTATTTATTATTGCCAATGTAGGCCTATTTGGGTAAACCTTTAATTTGTGGATAAAATCCACCGCCATCTAGAGGACCTTGACATCATTTCTTTGGGAAAACGTAACAAATAATACACTGCTTCCTCGATAGTATTTTGATTACTTCTAGGTGGCAGTGCATAGTGCGAACCTCGTGCGAGTTTTCGTTGCCATGGAACGTTACTTTTGTTATAATGTAATTTCCATTTACACTACTTATCGGATCAAAATAAAATAAACATATTCGTGACCGGACGGACATTCTAAATGATTTGGCCACCTCAGATTTTGTCGCCGTTTAGTTTTAAAAAAAAAACTTTCGATTAACTTTAATGTAACTTTTTAAACTTTTTGAACGATTTTGCCACAAAACTAATGGCATTCAATCCAGATCGAAGCTTGCGGGAGGTCCAAATTTCAACTCGATCCGAACCTCCGTTCGACCGCTATCATGAGCCAAAAAAGCTGCTCGACTTTCCGTTGCCATGGTAAAAGGTAGTTTGTTATAATGTAATTTCCATCTACACTACTTATCGGATCAAAATAAAATTAACATATTCGCGACCGGACGGACATTCTAAATGATTTGGCCACTTCAGATTTTGTGTCTGTCTAGTTTGAAAAATACTTTCGATTAACTTTAATGTAACTTTTTAACTTTTTGAACGATTTTGCCACAAAACTAATGGCATTCAATCGAGAACAAAGCTTGTGGATGGTCAAAATTTAACTCGATCCGAGCCTCCGTTCGAACGTTATGGCGAGACATACAAACAACAAACAAAAAAAAAACAAAACAAAACAAAAAAACAAAAAACAAAACAAAAACAAAAAAACAAAAAAACAAAAATAAAACCAGTGACTAATTTTTTTCCCGGGAGAGTCAAATGGAAACGCTCGCTTCGCTCGCTAAATAAATGTATGGGAGTATTCAAAATAGAAAGCGACGTTTCTCTTATGTTCCAAATGTAAAAATGTGTCAAATACATCAATATTAATACTTTCTGTGCGGTTAGCACCAACCCATGGCCCCCAGGATCACCTGACACATTAGGTCAATCTCAAGGAAAATACGCGTGTCTATCAGAGGTCGTTGATTGCGAGATGTGACACACGCACAGACGGACGGACGGAAAGTGACGCTGTGCTCACTGAAACATTGTCCTCTGTAAGAATCCCTTTGAACAGTGGAGGCCGCATAAGCAGAAGTGTAAAGTTTGCAAGTTTGACTCGGAGTGAAACCCACGACCTTTTATCATTTCAATATAATGCACTAAATATGTACAAAAGTTGGTGTGAACAATTCAAAGTTATACCACAATAGTTCTATGGCTTTGGGTTGTTCAGAACCCCTTCCAAATAGCAATTAAAAGTTGACATTAAAATGGTACTAAAAATACCCGAAATATTGTATTAATTAAATTTATTTTATGTTATAAGGAACATGTAACAGTCCTATAAAATTGTGCTTCATAGTTTATTACAGATTTACAGCATTGTGATTACGTCAATAGAATTCATCTCTTTCTATCATTATTTTTTTTAAACTCGAAATCCTCGAAATCACAAAAAACAAATGAACGATGATGATGATGTTGAGCGAGAATAAATAGACGTTTGTTTGTTGATTGATTGATTGATTGATTGATTGATTGATTGATTGATTGATTGATTGATTATGTTGGAGTTTACGTCTGAATGTTCGTTTACCCCTCTCAATCACAAACATAGTTCGAGATATAGGTGCCCGTCAGGCGCCGCAGCCAAGCCGCGACATCTTATAGAGCAAGCAGAGTTGGAGTGTTTTTCGAGTTGTCACCCAGTCATCATAAAAGTTGTTATAAACTTAAAAACTGTCATAATCAGGGGGATTTAGGTATCTGACAACACATGCTAGGGCCATCAAAGTCCAACTCGCAACCTTCTCGTGGTTTGGCCCGTGAGTAGGGGATTTTCACTCCCTGAAACTAATGGCGAGCTCTGGGTCGTCGTCGGGGAACTTTCCCCTTCCCTTTGACTACCTCCCCGACGGCGACGACAATGACAACACGGACGGATAATGACACAGACGGAGACGACCACGACGTGGGGGAACCCTGCCCTCCCCATACGCTTGTGGCTGGTTCTGACCAGCACAGGCCTGTCCCACGCCCTTTTTTTATTTTTATTTATTTTTATTTATTTATTTAAACGTCTATCCTATTCAGTTATAAAAACTGATTTACAAAGGAGGACAGCAACCCTTGTCCCCCCGCGTCATCCCTTACGTCCCTCCCTTCGTCTCGATTAGCCAAGTTGCATAAATATGAGACGTTAAGCAATATCCAATCAATCAACACATGCTTAATGTGATTGTGATACGATAATTCCTTGTGGGTAACAAATGAGTTGAATCATGGTCAATTACTTAAAGATTTATTTATTTATTTTATTTATTTGTTTATTTATTTATATTTATTTAACGTCTACCCTATTCAGCTATAAAAACTGATTTACAAAGGAGGACAACTAAATAAATCTAATTACATAGATGCAGACACAACAATGAACTTTGAAATAGTAATATTACAACAATGCATTAAATACTCAACAAATTTGATAACAAATAAAAAGGATATTTAAATGCATTTTATGAATGAATCGAAAATATAAAAAAAGGGGGGGGGGGAAAAAAAAAAAAGAAAAAAGAAAAAAAAGAAAAGAAAAGAAAAAAGGAAAAAATGAAAGGAAAAAAAAGAAAGAAAGAAAGAAAAAAGAAGAAAAAAAACATTAAAAAAGAAAAACGAAAAGAAAAAAACTGATTTATTAGACGATCCCACTCAAACGAATATGAGGTTTGCCAAAAATCAGGAACAGCAAATCAGGGAGTAATCAATTTTAGTTAGTACTTGCTATACAAGCTTCCACCAACTGTTTGGACGCAACGCACGCAACAGGAAACTTCGCATTTTTTCAAGAATAATTTTGTGTAGGTATCCGATAACATAATAAATAAAACGCCCATATTAGCTTGCTTCGCAGACCACTCGCGAACCAGAAATTAATAAATCTTTGACTTGGGTGTGTTTTCTGAGTTTGGGGGTGGGTAAATACCAAGATCAAAACGGGGCTTATCTCAAACGGGGGGGGGGGGGGGTCTCTTTAGTGTCTGCTATCGACAGAGTGTTAAAGGGGCTATTACTCCAAAAGATTATCTTTACCACATAATCTATCACATAATAATACTTCACTGAAATGACCGTTTAATAAATTATATCTTGTAACTGTGATTGTACACGAATGTTTAAATTTTTTCATAATGAAATTTCTTAAATCGGCTTTAACCTGCTTCTTTTTTGTTCCACATAGATACTAGAGCATCATACTAATCTAAAATGGCCCTTTATAACATTGTGTCTTGAAACTGTGCACAAATATACACTCAAACACGCAAAAATATGCATTCAAAATCACACCCCTTCTTGGTAATCAGCATATTTTGACCGAACCACTTGCCCAAATTACAAAACAAAATATAAAGGATTTACATAAAATACTGTTGAGCACGTCAAAAATGGTCAGTATTTTTTTGGATCAAAATCCTCGGTCAGGGGCATAAAGATCGTCTCCATGTTATTTCTTAAGGGAATGTTTGCCGATGAGACATAGCTCGAAAAACAGTAAGTTCGAAAAAAAATCCGGGTGATGGTGGACCCATTTTAATGTTTATGTTAATTTCTAAATTCATAACTAGTTAGCTGCTACCCGCCCCCCCCCCCCCTTCCCTTCAACCGCAAAACACAAATGCTAATGGCCAATATCAAAACTGTTGATGTCTACAAATGAAGCGTTTACATTATTTAAACTCAATTATTTAAGTTTATTATAAATTACCGTGATGGAGGTGGAACTTTTTACACAAAGTCAACTGACGAATATACGATGGTTTGGTCAATGTTCTTATAATTATGTATCGATGGTGAAGAAACATTGATGTAATCCACATAAATATAATACCTTTGTAATGAGAACACACACACTCACACTAATAGGGAAGCCTCACGTGACGTCACAGCTCGCCGGCAAGTGGCCGCGAACCGAACTGATGGACAAGCATTCTCATTTCGCAAAATGACGCCTGGTGAACGGCTCAACAAAGATCACGCTCTAACTTTTATCCTATTCATTATTTGGACAAAACTTAAGAGGAATAATATTTAGCAAACATATGATTCCTTCTAATAGCGATTATCTCGAACTTTTTAACTGAACCGTTAGCAAGCTACGCATTATAAATGACAAATTTATCAACAACTTTAAGCCTTCGCAACTTCAATTCATAAAAAACTACTGATCGGATTTCAACAAGAATTCTCTCTAAATATGCATCCAAATAATAAGAAAATAAATAAGTTATTTTTCTTGATAGAAAATGCACTGAACGAAATTTTACAGCATAGCGTGCAGTTTTTTCACGGCTCATCCGCACGTCAAAGCGCGTATTTTAGATGAAAACACATACCATGCATATTACCCTATGCTCTAAATTTTCATTCTGTGCACTTTCTATCTAGAAAGTTTATTATTTCTTGTCTAAACAATCCGATGAATATTTTAAAAGAGGTGTTGTCAAAATCCGATCACTAGGTTTTTGTCAATTGAAGTTGTTTTATTTAATTTCATAAAAAACAGTAACAGTTTTAAATGTTATTTCAATACGCACATCGATATAACACGTTTTAACGTTTGTCTAAAAATTCAAAATAATCGCTATTAGAAGGAATCATATGATTGCTAAATATTTTTCCTCTTAAGTTTTGTCCCAATAATGAATAGGGTAAAAGTTAGAGCGTGGTAAGTTGTGCGACGTTCAGCAGGCGTCCACTTGCGAAACGATGGTTGCTTGTCCATCAGTTGGGCTCTAAGCGGAGAATACCCCTCATTCCCCTCGATTTGTGACGTAGGTGCTAGTAGCCTGGAGCATCACGTTGCCACTAATCTAGTTTTCCCGCGAGTCACATATCTTCATACTCTCACAAGTTATACTTAATTCAATACAATTCCTCCTGCTGCGTGTATCCTATTCAGTTAAAACACGATTAATTTTGAAAATAAATAAATAAACCTAAGTACATAAATACACACAGTAAAACTACTACATAGAAACATAAAATATCTACAATATAATATTATTTATTTCTACTCAAACAAATCGATTGAAAATCTCATAATAAACCTTTGGCTTTCGCTAAAAGGTTTTTATCTCTCTTTTTTGTAGTTAGTTTTTGAAATTAAATCTTTAGTCAAGACGCAGATTCGAGATATTATTTAATAAAAAGAGACGACAGCCAACGCAGTCTGTTGAGTGAGATTAACCAGTCCCTTAGCGTCATCCTCCTCTAAGCCAATCAGAGCCAGCCTACAAGAAGTGAAGTTGAGTAATGTCTTTCTTCGGGACCGGATTAAGACTTGATAGGTCCTATCTTTCATCCGATTCTCTTCCTAGGATGCGACGTAATTAAGCCTTCATCAGGGATATGACGTTGATGTATTCACGGTGGCCGATCAGTGTAGCACAGATGGCCACACATCCCTGGGTGTCTGGGCCGAAGGCTGAGAAACCCTGGCCTGAACACCACATGGCTCTTAAGACCATTTAAAACACGAATACCAACTATTGTTTGATACAAACATGAGGAAGTAGTGAATTCAGTAAACTAGGCCGCTTCGCGAACGCTTTTTTGAGTCGCGTTGATGGATGAGCTTTTTAAATAAGTTTTTAGTTTGCGTGGGATGTCTTTATGCTTCGGAAGTTCTTTTTGAACGCATTGTAGGTGATTGTTGTCAAGTTTCTATTATTACTTGTTAATTGTTATTACATGACTCAAAAAACTTATATCAAAACCTTGATTTCTATAGATTCTGACTAACTTTTTCAACTTTTCTTTCAAAAGGTACTACATCACCATAACTTTAATGTCCATGTGAAATATGAACGTTGTTTCCCCACCCGTTTGGTCACAATCGGCCTAAATGTCACGAAAATATCGCACTAAAAATCGGAAAAAATCGTAAAAGTACGATATTCATGAGAATTTTTTTCGATTTTACCCAAAAACGTGGCAGGAATAAGTTCAGAGATTTTAAAGGTCCCCTCCAATTTTCATCAAGATCGCATATGCCGTTTGCCCGATAGAGAGCGAACAAACAGACAAAAAACAAACAAAAAACAAACAAACATAAAAAACAGCCGAGCTAAATATTTTGGGCGTCAGTGAAATTGAAGTCTTCGCTTCGCTCATCCAACAATCACTCCCGTATCACTACGTTTTCAACAGTTTGG
>JAMZAV010014268.1:0-15111 GCA_024449915.1 Sweltsa coloradensis
AGTTTCGGAAAAAAGTTGGGGTACGTTTTTTTTTCGAACGGTCCTCGCTTTGTACCGTTTGACAAAAAAAATCGTACACCAACTGTTATTTTCAGAAAAATATTTTAGCTATAGTCAAGTTGTAGCTAAAGGTGTTCCCGAAACTATGTCCAGAAATCCCATTCTCTAAATTCAATTTTGAACTAGTCTTGTAGTTCAAACTTTTGTCCAAAAATCTAAATATAATTTCCTAAAGTGAGGTTATGTCCCGCCCCAAAAAAAAAATTCACATTTTTTTTCTGTTATTTTAAAGGCCTTCTTTCATTCAGCAAACTTTTCAGACATGTTTCTTCGACTTTCAAATTATCGGCCAGAGGCGGTACAAAAGCCTTCCACCATCTTTCCCTGTTGCAAGTTTCACACGCCAACCCGATTTTCCTGGTTTTCGACATAGAACGGTAAGTATCTGCACTTATTGACGCGCAATCAAAAATGCATCTTACCATCGCACCCCTACATTCTGCATATGTCCCATCCTTGGGAAACAAATCACTACACAGTGCACACGCCACCATTTCACTTCGCGTAGATTACACACAGATACCGCAAATAACAACGATAGCGAGAGCTCACTAAATCAACCGTCCTCGACGAGAGTCAAAACCCGTAGTTAGTAGTAGTAGTAGTAGTGTATAGTATAGTAGTAGTAGTAGTAGTAGTATAGTAGTAGTAAGTAGTAGTAGTAGAAGTAGTAGTAGTTGTAGTGTAGTAGTAGTAGTAGTAGTAGTAGTAGTATAGTAGTAGTAGTAGTAGTAGTAGTAGTATATAGTAGTAGTAGTAGTAGTGCGCGTCAACTGTAAGGCCATAATGCGCCTCTCTAGCCTACGATAGGCTAGGGAGGCTTAAAGGGAGGGGGAGAAAAGTAATGTTACCGGGTACTCAAACATGGCTCACTCATTCATTTAACCAACGACTTTAGCGTTTTTCCCAGTATAATCATTGAACAAACATTTGTGGTCACAGACACTTGATCAACAGATACACCCCAGGCTAAATGGAACGGGCCAGCTAGTGTACGACTCCTACACTTGTATAGATACTGCCTCCACGTCAATGAAAATTAAAGACAATTTCAGTTAGGGAGGCGAACAGAGAAAATGGTTTTTAGTTTTGGTTTCAGGGCGCGTAAACCCTTCGGTTATGATGCTCCACTCTAAGGGATTTAGGGAGGAAAATCCTATGCTGGTCAGAACCACCACGAGTAGGTGAAAGAAAAGGGGGTTCTCACGTCGTGTCGTCATCGTCTTTGGCATCGTTCGTGTTATCATGGTCATCGTCGTCAAGGGGGTTGTCAGGGAAGAGGTAGATGTCCCCGACGACGACTGCCAGAGGTCGCATCTTTTCGGGAGTATATTATATACTTCTCTTTTGTACTTACCAGCTGATGTTTGCGAGATGAGATACGATATGCAGAGCAATGCTCTGTGCCAAATGCATGACCATATGGTTTAGGCCTACGTAAAGCGTACACATATCTCACATTCATGACGTAGGTTAGAATAAAGTAGGTGGTCTAGTCTACGATTTTAATTATACCTTTACTGGCGTAGTACTGCGTGTATACTGTATAGGGGCTACTGCGGTATTGCACTGTATCTTGTGGATGGTCAATTGGTCATCATTATTAATTAATTGATGAATTTAAACAAAAAATAATGACATAACCTTTAGAGAATGACATACCCTGTTGACAACAAAAAAATACGAAAAATCACCGACTGATAGCGACTATATCTGAATTGTTTTTTTATATCGTAGGCTGTGGCCTATTTTTCATATGAAAAATCTAAACAATGCTACCGATATTTTAAAAAATCCATTTTTTTATTGTAGGTTTTAAAACGAAAAGGATTGGCGCTCATTTTGTTAGCAGTTCTCAGTTACCTGGTCACGGATGTCTGTTTAAAATTTCAGCTTCAATCTATTTAGCCGTTCGGCCGTATGAGCCCGGACAGACAAAAAGACATTGGACAATGCTCACGCCAAGGCCCGATCGAGTAGAGCGTAACAGAAACCTCATTCGCTTCGCTCACTCGTCTAATTAAATCGTGGACTAGACCCGCTACTTTATTCTTACCTACGTCTTGAATGTTAGATATGTGTACGCTTTACGTAGGCCTAAACCATATGGTCGTGCATTTGGCACAGAGCATTGCTCTGCATATCGTATCTCATCTCGCAAACATCAGCTGGTAAGTACAAAAGAGAAGTATATACTCCCGAAAAGATGCGACCTCTGGCAGTCGTCGTCGGGGGCCTCTACCCTTCCCTGACTACCCCCTTGACGACGATGACCATGATAACACGAACGATGCCAAAGACGATGACGACCACGACGTGAGAACCCCCTTTTCTTTCACCTACTCGTGGCTGGTTCTGACCAGCATAGGATTTTCCTCCCTAAATCCCTTAGAGTGGAGCATCATAACCGAACGGTTGACGCGCCCTGAAACCAAAACTAAAAAACCCTTTTCTCTGTTCGCCTCCCTATGCTGAAATTGTCTTTAATTTTTCATTGACGCTGGAGGGAGTATCTATACAAGTGTAGGAGTCGTACACTAGCTGGCCGTTCCATGTTTTCCCTTTAGCCTGGTAGTCCGTGGAACAAGCGTAAAACATTTCAAATCCGGAAAAACCCGCACCAAAATTTAGGAGCGGTAAAAGACGTATTTTAGAATGTTATTTTTACGGGGGACACGCATGGTAGCAAAAAAGTCACCTGTCATGGCGTCCACAAGATGGCCGCCAAAATAATTCTTAAAATTCTGTAACTCAAGAAGTAATCATCAGATTTGGATAAACTAAATTTTGTTTTAGTCGGTTTTTAATGCTCTACAAAAATGTCACTAGAAATTTTGGGCCCTAAATGCAATAGTTTTAATTATATTTATATATTATTACAACGTATTGCAATTATAGCACTTTTTGGTATATATCTAATTATTTATACGTAAAATTTGCTAGATTGTCATAAAATTTTCAGACTATACTAAAATAACGACAATAAATCCAAAATTCAAAGTCCCGAAAAACGAAATTCTTGTAACGTTTTGTTTAAATTAATTAATGAAATTAAGCTTTAAATTAAATCCCAATTAAAGTTTCTTATTCACTTACCTAATTCACGTAGTGCATCACACAAGAAGCAATATGACCACAATGAACCAAAAAAATATTAGTTCCAAAAATTAATTCCAATCACTTTCCTATGAATTCAATTAATTCAATTAATTAAAAATAATGACAATAATCTCAATAAATTTTGTAAAATTAACTAAATTTTAGTCGACCTTGGAATCATTTTAAAGCTAGTTTTAAGGCGAATAAATGTCATGAAAAAATTAATTAATTAAATTAATTAATCACCAAATTAATTACATTTTAGTTAAATAATCCCACTTTTGACATATGTATTGTTATGTATACCTAAACCTCGATCGATCGTCATAAAAATATACTACTTTACTGACATAATCCCAATGAATCCGAATTGTCATGTCCCGAAACAAAATTCCTATAACTTACCGTTTAAATTTAAAGAAATTAATGAAGAATTACTTATATCTCAATAATTGTTATTGTCACTAAATTTAAAACACATACAAAATGCCAACAGAAGTATCAAATATAAACAATGCGAGTATAATTTTAAAAATTTATAGTCCCAAATTAAGTTCATGCTACTTTCCCTTTAAATGAATTAATGAAGAATAAAATTAATTGATTTAATCACCCTTTGTTGTGTAAAAATTAAAACACAGCCAAACTGGGAACCATTTGCAAGCTTAGTTTACAGGAAATTAATTTTGTGGGAAATTCAATTAACAGAAAAGTAGCATGAACTTAAATTTGGGACTATTAATTTTAAAATTATATTTTGCATTGTTTATATTTGATACTTCTGTTGGCATTTTGTATGTGTTAATTGAGTGACAATAACAATTATTGAGATATAGTAATTCTTCATTTAATTCTTAATTAATCGGTAATTTTATAGGAATTTTGTTTCGGGACATGTCAATTCGGATTCATTGGCATTATGTCAGTAAAGTATATATTTTTTTTGACGATCGATCGGAGTTTTAGGTATACATAACAATACATATGTCAAAAGTGGGATAATTTATCTAAAATGTAATTAATTCGGTGATTAATTAATTTAATTATTACTTTTTTCATTTACATTTATTCGCCCTAAAACTAGCTTTAAAATGATTCCAATGTCGACTACATTGTTGTTAATTTTACAAAATTTATTGAGATTATTGTCATTATTTTAATTAATTGAATTAATTGAATTAATAGGCAAGTGATTGGAATTAATTTTTGGAACTAATATGTTTTTTTGGGTTTATTGTGGTCATATTGTTTTTGTGTGATACACTACGTGACTTTGGTAAGTGAATTAGAAACTTTTAATTGGGATTTAATTAATGCTTAATTTAATTAATTAATTAAACAAAACGTTACAGGAATTTCGTTTTCGGGATTTAAATTTTGGATTTTTGGCGTTATTTTAGCATAGTCTGAAAATTTTATGACAATCTAGCGAATTTTACGTATAAATAATTAGATATATACCAAAAAGTGCATAATTGGGAATACATTGTAATAATAATAAATATAATTAAACTATTTTATTGACGGTAAAATTTCTAATAACATTTTTGTAGGGGCATTGAAAACCGAATAAAACAAAACTTAGTTTATCAAAATCCCGATGATTACTTCTGGAGTTACAGCAATTTTAAGAATTATTTTGGCGGCCATCTTGTGGACGCCATGACAGGTGACTTATTTTCTACCATGCGTGTCCCCCGTGAAAAAAACATTCTAAAAAAATGTTTTTTTACCTGCTCCTAATTTTGGTGCTGGTTTTGGATTTGAAATGTTCCTATAGTTTTAGCAGTTGTTCCACGGACATGGGGTGTATCTGTTGATCAAGTGTCTGTGACCACAAATGTTTGTTCAATGATTATACTAGGGAAACGCTAAAGTCGTTTTTTAAACGAGTGAGTGAGCCATGTGTTGAGTACCCGGTTAACGTTCCCTTTCCCCCTCATTACCTAAGGCCTACCCCAGCCTATCGTAGGCTAGAGTGGCGCATTATGGCCTTACAGTTGACGCGCCCGTATACCAACTAAACTCAAAACCCTATTAATTATACATGTATAATAATTATCATCAAACTTAAATGCAAATGTTCCCGGGTACTCAAAACATGGCTCACTCACTCGTCCAACAACGACTTTGGCGTTTTCCCTAGTTATTGAAAGGGCGTAAGTCCAAAATTATGGGATTTGAGTTAGCTATGTATTATTGTAGCGGAGAAAAAGACGCAGCGGGCTTGTTTGAAAGGGCAGAAGTGTATCTCCACGATTTAACATTGGAATATTTCGTTTATTTTTTAAAGGGCGTAAGTCCACGACATTTAAAATTCATTTCTCGCCGACACGTTGTGATTTTTAAATTTCTGTTTTCAACGTAAAAATCTATTTCATACCTTTACGGAAACAAAAGTAAATTTGAGCCTAAAATAATAAGGTGAAATAAAGAACATTTACTTGATTATCTCAGAACTATGTTTTTTGGACTTATGCCGTTCAAAATAATAAATAAACTACGCCGTCGATCAACAAATATGTGGCGGTATGGACAAGAAGTTGATAACCCAAACAAGAAACAGATACCTAATCCTACTGCAGACAATGCCAAAATAAGAGAAGAATCGTGTGCGCCTTTTTCAAGAACGCTGGCTAACAGAACACACGTGGCTACTTTTTTGACCAACAACTTTATTCGATGTTTTGTTCTGTTTGTGAGATATCTTACGTAGGAGATAAACACGGTCCATTTGTAAAGGGTAGGTAGTAAAGGGTAGGTTTTGGCCCGTGATTTGGGGAGTTTTTTCTCCCTGAAACTAATGGCGAGCTCTGGTCGTTGTCGGGGAACTTTCCCTTCCCATTGACTACCTCCTTGACGGCGACGACAATGACAACACATGACACAGACGGAGACGACCACGACGTGGGGGAACCCCTGCCCTCCCCATACGCTTTGGGCTGGTTTCTGACCAGCACAGACCTGTCCCCCCCCTTGTCCCCCGCGTCATCCCTTACGTCCCCCCCTTCGTCTCGATTAGCCAAGTTGCATTTGCATAAATATGAGACGTTAAGCAATATCCAATCAAATCAATTACGTATTTAAGTTATAGTAGTACTAGTAGTGGTTTGGAGTAGGAATACAGACTAGTGTTTTTAAATTTCGGACTAGTAAATTTACAAGAGCACTCGCCCGGAGGGCGAGTGCTAAATATTTTAAAATTAGAGCCCTGCTCACAATACACTTTCAGTCACTTTCTATCTGACATGAGATTTATTACAAAATATAATGCCTACAATATGAAACAGATAGATAGTCATAGGTGCATATGCATTATACAACACGACCTTAATCTACTGTCTGATCTGATCAAAATAAATAAGCTTACTCTTAATGCCAAGAAGACCAACTATAATATGATCATCTCAACTATTCAGAAAAATCGAACACACAATTGAGAAAAAAAGAAAAAAAAAAAGAAAAAAAAGAAAAAAGAAAGAAAGAAAAAAAGAAAAAAACATTAAAAAATAAAAACGAAAAGAAAAAACTGATTTATTAGACGATCCCACTCAAACAAATATGAGGTTTGCCAAAAATCAGGAACAGCAAATCAGGGAGAAATCAATCTTTCGCGGAAGAAACCACCGAACGCGAATCTTCATTCTTGTGTTCAATCTTCATTCTTGTGTTCAAATCTTGATAACAATTTAGTAGGCCTACAAAAGATCTTGACTCTAATTAATAGTATTATATCAGATGTATAATTTAAAATTGTTCAAGTAAAAAACACGCTGATCACAGCAATGATACAGGACACATTACTCAAGTTGCAAGCTCCACCAGTGGGCGGCAACCATACAATCTACGCAGAAAAATATCAATTGATGATACATTGATTAGGCCTATATCATAATCAAAGCAATAATGAACAAACAAGAGAACAGCAAAATCATAAATAAGAACTTACGAAGATAAATTAGCATTACACAAACACACAATGTCCCACAAATAAATAGTGAAAATCAATTCTTCTTTGTTCTTCGATTCATTATCATTGCTTCAATTTTTACTTTATATTGTACGATTCCTAGCTCAGTAAACTGACTTCTAATATTATAAGAAAATGATTTCCAAAAGGATACTCCTCTGTACAAAAATGACTTTCTAAATGATTCAGAAAATAATTTAGGAACTTTCAATGAGTACATTAGTATTAGAATAGAATTTCTATCACGATCAAGAATTTGAAAAATATTGGGTAGAATACCTAAATACATACCTTTAATACTTTGTATGTATTTACCAGTACGCTATAGGCCTACTACATTCTTTCCTCAATCGTGAAGCAATCATATTGTAAATCTTGGCTCATAGGAATTGAAAGTTGCGTGGAGGCAGGGAACAAAGAGACACGACGAGCATCTAGGAGGCAGTGCTAAATAATAATAATCCCAAAGAGCTTATAATATGGTTGGTCGGTTGTTCAGTGGCCGTCAACAACATAATTGCAAAGAAGCTAGGCGATCAGATTAGAAGGCGGTAGAGCTCCATTGTAGAGAAGTGAACAACGTGTCCGCAGTGTTCTGATGACATACTTTGAAAGTTAAATATTGCTTAAAGTTTATCGTTTAGATTCAAACTATAATATTCAATCGCCAGTGCGTGTGAGATAGGTTATCGTTCTTTCTTTATAGAACTTCTGATCGTCCTGCTCGTTCTGGCTGAAGCATGTGAGTGATTTATACTTGTCACACTTGGCCGAACCATCCCAACTCTGAGCTAGCTGGCCTAGAAATATGCTGCGTTCCAGAATTCATCTCGTTAGTAATCCCGGATACCCTACTGTGACGTCAGGATACGTTGGATGTCAAAAAATATTGGAACAGTTGGATTATAACTATGGCGGCAAATACAAATCAGCTGTAGGCATCACTATTAGTGAATTAACAGCAACTAAAATAGCAAACGCGCTTGTATATCCATGACTGTCTTTTCAGAGGTGTAGGCCTATGCCTAGACCTAGGCCTAGGCCTAGCCTCTTCGCTCGATCCTCCTGCTCGAGTGGATTCGTGCTGCAGGCTCCTTAGCTTGTTATCCCTTCATAAATTTGAAAGCAAATTCTGGATCAGGAAATAAATCAGGCTAAAATAAGTAATTGTATCAAGTCTGGTGCTAGGAACTAGGCTAGGCCTACACGTAAAAGCTTTCAACCCAAAGGGGGAGACATAAACTAAAAACCGGATCACGGGCTAGCTTAGACCCTAGGCCTTGACCTAGGAGTAGGCTAGGCCCTAGGCCTAGGTCTAATTTCTATTCAAATTTGTTGAAGTATAATTTACTCAGCATTTTGTATTATTGTGGCCGTATCATGTGACACGGATAACGTGTTTATGATGCCTTCAAATTCGAGCATAATAATTACTACGTTTACATGCAGGTTTGAAAACGATTTCAAAACGTTTTGAGTTTTCAAAACTGCATGTAAACGCTTCGAATCTAGGTTTGGATCGGTTCAAGTCAATCCTGTTTGCTAGTAGAGGTGACTTGAAAACTAGTTTTGAAAACTGTCATGTATACACCTGGCTGCAACCAAAACGCTTGTTGTGTTGCAATTTGAGGTTATGTTTGCTAAAAGAAAGTTAGGAACGTGATTTTTATATTCTGAATTATGTTCTAAATGTTACGGCAAATGTTTTTGGTCATCTTACGAAGTTATACTTATGTTCTACGCAATAAAACAAAAACTTTCTTCTTTAGAAAACAGTGGACTTTATTGTGCTGTCTACCGGGAAATGGGAAATAAGTGAACTAAATAATAGTTTGAGAACGTTTTCAGATCTTTATCATGTAAACGCATCATCGTTTGACTTGACTCAAGTCAAAACTTTTTCAAAACCGCATGTAAACGTAGTAAATATCCACTATATCACTGACTTCGATTTTCCAGCTAAAACAAGTAATCTAATTCCAGTCATCTCCTTGCGGGTCGGATGAGTCGGATGAGGGTAGGTTTTTTTTTTGGCTTTTTTCCGGGACACTTGGATTGCAATTTTAGATGAACTTAGGAACACTTGGCTGTTTCGGATTAGTAATCGGATGAATTCTGGAACGCAGCTTGGGACCTAGTAGTCAACCTTACCCTACAAAATGTTAGGCTAGATAGGGCTAGGCGTAAGCCTAGCCTTTCCTAGGCTGTCAGTGTCGTGCTTTGGCCTAGGGCCTAGCATTGATAATCATATTGAACACACTTCTTCCCAATTCTTAATTTTTAAGATGCATTTCTGATGGGCTGCTACCTTTGGGTAAGCCTAGGCCTAGGGCCTATGCGTATCTAGAAACATACACTTAGTAGTAGGCCCCTACCCTGAGCCTATGTAGGTTGGCTTGTATGCCTAAGCCTCAAAAATATTTAATATTGATGTCCAAAGGTCCTACATTGAACATAAGTTCCATAACCTCACTTAAAAACAAAAAAAATAAATAACCTCACTTTTTCTTCGAAATCAATGGAAAAAATAAGGGGGGAGAGGGCGGCCCCTTTAACACTTTTTATATTTTTGTAGATTACCAGCTAGATGTTTGTAAAGTAGGGACAATTCTTTTTCCCTGATTGGCCTACACATTCATTTGCCAACATTAATGGTATCAAAAGTTTTTGTAGGAACAGAAACATAAAAAAAAAAATTTTGATTTATCTGAAACATCCGAAATTGTTCAAAACCGCCCCCCCCCCCCTTTCCCCCGGGGGGGCCCAAAATTGAACAAAGCTTAAAATCTCAATAATTATGGCCCCACTTTAAATGTAATCACATTTTTTTCTTTTCCCACGGGATTTTGAAATTTTACAGTTTTTTTACAACAAACTGAAAATTTAATGTCTACAAGGAAATTAAAAATTCAAATTCCCCCCCCAAATTAAAAAAAACTGGAAACAAATTTGAGATGCTTAAATTAGATGGTCAAAATACCCGTAGATTTAAAACATTGTAACCCTAGTACAGTTTAGTCTTTAATTAAAAGGGGCCTGGGCCCACTGCCACAGTCAATTAAAAAAAAATTTCCCTGAAATAAATGGTTTAACAACACCCAGAAAACTTTCTTTAGGCCTAGTGATTTTGTAGCCCTCATAATACCCCCGGGCCAAAAAAACTTGATAAGGCAAAACTTGCATTTTGGTAGTGATAAAAAATAAAATGTCCCCACTTTTTCTGTTAAAAACTCCCCCCTGTACCTTTTTGGGGCCTTCATGCAAAAACCCCCCAACAACCTTTGATTTTGGTTTCCCATAGTTCCACATTTTAAGCTACCCAGTGGGGTTAATAAAAACCATATCACCTTTGTATCTGATCGTATTTTTAAAAATATTAAATATATATAAAATAAATTTTTGGTTACTTCCTTGATTTTCATTTTTGGGGCAGATTGTTTGAAAAGTATCCCATGTTTCCATGTAAAATTATGCATGAAGTGTTTTGGTGGTGCTCTCTGGTGGTAAAATGTCAAACGACAATTTTTGGCTGCGTAGGTGAGAAATTTGAAATTTTAAAATGTTCCCCCCTTCAAATTTCCCCCCTCTCCCCAAAATTTAAAAATGCAAAAAGTAAAAAACAAAAAGGGTTTAAAAGCACAGTATAATACATTTAATAGCTAAAGCATTTTAAATTTAAAATTCTTTGGCTTTAACAACTTTGTGATAAATTCCACAAAACTTTTTGTCAACAACTTTTCACGTGAAACAAATGCAACTTTCAAAATGGGTAAAATAATACCAAAATGGAGTTCTCACTTCATTTCACTGACAAGTTTCACTGTTTCTTTTTTAAAAGAGGGTTTTTTTAGTGTCAAAACTGTTGTCTATGCTGTTTTATGTGTTTTCAAATTGGGTTTGCGTTCTTTTAATTTTTTAAGTAGACTTACAAAAAAACAAAACTTTCTTTTTAAAAAAAAAAAAGAAAACTCACAGATTTTGAAGGAGTACAAAATCAAATACATTAGGGGAAGTCACTCGGTTTGGTTTTTCATGCCGGTTGCTTATAATTTCAAAATTTCATTATCATCTGCATTCATTATGAACCACATGGTAATATTTGATGATAGTCGTTTGTAATTGAAAATTTTCTTCTGATGTTATCAAAGTTTTTGTTCACTTGTATAATATTAATATTTTGTGATCAGTCTCGTGTTTATATTTTTATTTGTATTGCATGTTTTTTTTACCTGTGTACAAACCGGAATAATTAAATTAAACCATGATTTAATATAAAAAAGAAAAAAAAATTCGAAAATCGTTTTAAATAATCTAGCTAATAAAACAAAATACATTCGAATACAAAACTTTTCTAATAACTAAAAAATACAACAAACATGTTTTAAAAAATATTTTCAAAAAAGGAATTTTCGGTCTATGTGGCATTAAATTAATTAATAAATTTATTTTATTTAAGTCTACCCCCTCATTATAAAACTGATTTTTAGTGGAGGACAGTAAATCAAAGGGCCAAGCAACCCTGTAGGCCCCCCGCAAACGACTTGTGAAAGTTACAAACAAATAATCGTTATTTTTAAAAAAAATAAGCAATCATGGTATGGGGGTTTTAAAATGTGTATAAGGGAAAAAAGAATACCCATTGGGTGAAAACACATGAAAAAATAATATTAAAAATAATTTGAATAAAAACTCAATTTTTGGGTTAGACTATGAATTTTTTCCAATTT
Source organism: Sweltsa coloradensis (assembly GCA_024449915.1). NCBI lineage: Eukaryota > Metazoa > Arthropoda > Insecta > Plecoptera > Chloroperlidae > Sweltsa > Sweltsa coloradensis. The sequence goes on from JAMZAV010014268.1 coordinate 11,857, forward strand.
TGGGGGGTGATTAAAGGTGGTGTTGGGGTGGAATATCGTTTGCCTCTCGGGGGATTATTTTTATTTTGTTTTTTTTACCATCATGCCAAATTTATGCTGATAACTCATTAGGTGTTTTTTATGGTGAATGCGGGAAAAATAAAGGGAAAAAATAAAAAAAATTTTAAGGGATGGGGTTGAAAAAATGTCTTTTTTGAAAATGAGAATAGGCCGATTGGGTTAAAACACATTAAAACATTTTTTTAAACAATTTGAAAAAAAAAATCAATTTTTGGGTTAGAGCTATAAATTATTCCAATTTTGGGGGATGATTATATGAATGTTGGGGGGGGAATATCGCTTGCTTTTTCGGTGGTTATTTTTTATATTATTATGACCATTATGCCAAAATTTCATGATGAAAAAACCCCTTAGGTCCTTTCATGTAAAATGCTAAAAATTTTTAAATTTTGGGGGGATGATTTGGGGTGGTTTGGGGAGGGGAAATTTGCTTGCCTCTCGGGGAAGTATATAGCTGAGGTACACTAAGTGTGGTCCAAGTTTCTAGTTCTTAATCAAGTTTGAACATCTAAACATTTCAAAATATGATTTATCTTTGACCTTGGGATCGCGAAATGCCAAATGGACGAGTATCTAACTCCCCCCGGTCACGACTAAAACATTGTCAAAAGATGCCTACTGTGGGGTTTTTAATGACACCTTACTGTACCACACTAAAAAAAGGGTTCGGGTTTGAAATGGTTCAAATTGTGTTGTTTCACGTTTCGTCAAAAGCTAAAATAGGAGGGGTGTCTTTACCCCTTTTTTCCAAGGATGTGGAAAGTTAAAATCAATAGATAAAAAATTAAATGTTTTACGAAAACGTGTCCCATGTTTGTAGGCCTATAATTGCTTTGCATTTCGTGGTTTCCCGATTACAAGCAAATTCCTAATGGAAAATTTAAAGTTTTTGCGAGATGTTGTTTTTTACCCATTTTTTTTTTTCCCCGGACTGGCCAACTATACTATCTTCATTCTAAATTTTTTTTTATATAGGGGGCAATTATGAGTAGACCTGTTTGACGCGGCCCTATGATTCTGCCAGAGAGGGGCCCTAAGCACTAGAAGGCTACTTTTTTTTTAGGTGTAGGGCCTAGCCCTAGCTAGAATAGAATAAATGTTGCTTTATTTCCATTGTATTGCTACTATTTATTTTTTATTTTTACATAAACAGTTGACCCAAAAGATAATAAAATGGCCTACATCAGTATTAGGGTAGGCCTATATGGAAAGGAAAATAACACCTAGTCTAGCCTCTGCTTATTAGTATTTAAAAAATATATAGCCTTGTTTTTGCTTTTAACCATTGCCATTCTCCACGTCTCCGAGGGGGCGCCACCCATCCCTCGCCATACTACCACGTCTTCAAGGGGCGTCGGGGGTGTTTCTTTGTCAATATGGATGGCATTGAAACAAAGACCTTTAAGGAGAATTCAATTTTTTTAAAATATTTGTTTTTTTTTTGAATATAAAAAAAATTGGGGGGATTTTTTTTTTTGAAAATTTTTTTGGGGGGAAATTTTCCTGGGGAATAGTGGCCCAAGGGGGAGGGGGGGAAGGGGGGAGCAAAAAGGGCAAGATGGATGAAAACCAAACAATTTACCTAAAAGGCTTGACTAAAAAACCTAAAAAAGGTTTGTTGTAATTTTTTTTGAAATTTTATCCAAAATGGGGGGGGGGGGGAAGGGGCGGGATAACTGGGGGGGGGGGGAGAATTTCTTTGGTAGGTGTTTTAGGTACTCAATATCACTATCGTAAAATTGAAAAAAAATGACCGAAGGTAATAATTTTTTTTTTGAGGGGAGCGGAAAAATGGGGGGTTTTGGAGAGGGGGGGGTAGTTGAAAGCGGTTAGTGAGTCAAGGTGGGAAAGGGTTACCAGATGGGGGAAAAATTTTTTTATTTTCAATTTTTTACTTTTTTGGAATAATAAAAAAAAAATGGGGGGGGGGGGAATTCCCCAAAAGGGCGTTACTTGGGGAGGGGGGGAAGGGGTTATGGAGACTTATGTCAATTCAATAAATCTGCCAAAAAAATTCCATTTAGGGAAATAAAAAACTAAACTTGGGGCCCAATTTTAAGATTACAAAAATATTTACGAAACCTTGAGGGGATGGGGGGGGGGGGGGGGAGAAAAAGAAAGGAAAGGGGGGAAAAAAATTTAGGGGTTCTTAAAAAAAGTGAAGTGGGATAAGATAAAAAAAAAAAAAGAAAGGGGCAGAAAAAATTTTTTAAAAATTTTATTTTTTTCCCCCATAAAATTTCGATTTTAAATAAAAAAATATCCCCATGGCAAAACAAGTGTATATTAATGGGAACTAAGGGGTAGGTAGGCCTAGGGCAAAGCTTCCCAAGGTTAAAGGCCTAAATGTGTATAAAATATAAAGAGGGGGAATTTCTAGGGGCCCAAAACTTTAAAAACAAAGAGGTGTGTCTACTCCTAGCCGTGTAGGCCTAGAATTAGAAACCTAGGCCTCCGCCTACCCTAGAGTTAAACCCAGGCCTACTTTTTACGATATGATCTTGTGAACTGTGGATAATAAATTATGTTGGCCTTAACCTGGACTAAATTTAAAAAAAAAGCTTTTTAAAGGGAAAGGGTTTGGATTTTTAATCATCTTAACCCAAAGGATAGGGACTATGGGACCCCCCGTTTTCCCAATCCCACACTTTCCCCAGGACATAACATAGGACCATGAGTTTAAATAGTACTGGCGTACTGGAGGCGCAGGGGTTTTTGGGGGGGGGCGGGGGTGTACAAGTTAGCACTTTAAATTGGCAAATTTTTATTGTTTTTCTTTTGGGAAACCCTAACCCCAGGGGCCCACCACAGTTCAGTACAAAGTTTAAAACCTGCTAGAATGGTTAAACAATCAAAATGGCGAATAGGCTCAAGAAAAAACATATTGTGGACGTGTGTTTCCATTTTAAAATAGACCTCCTTATCATCCAAAATTTATAAGGGCAAAACAAAAAGCCTTCCCTAAAAAAAACAGCTGGCTTCCTTTTTGACTACATAGTCTTTTTGGTTACCTATTTAAAAAAAAAACATATTTTTCAAGGGTTTTTTTCCCCCCCGTACGGGCTAAAAAAAAAAAACGTTGAAATCCATTGCGCCCAACCCACTTTGGTTTTCAGCTTGTCCCACAATTCGCGGCGCTATTTTGGGTTTTCCGGGAAATAGCAAGCCCCGCCTTTGATTTTGTTGGCCTTTTTT
>JAMZAV010014269.1:0-31833 GCA_024449915.1 Sweltsa coloradensis
AAAAGCCCAATAAGAAAAAATGTAAAATAATTTAGACGAAGAAGATAGAAAGAAAGAATTAATTTAGCCGATCTGCATGCTGAGCCTTGAGAACAGGTGTAGCCTACAGCTGATCATGCATTGATCATGGATTTATAATAGTACTCCATGCATTGATCAAGGTTTTCTGTGGTGTACAGCGGGCTGCCTACGCGTCACCTTGCAGGCTGACCGTGCGGTGCTGCGGCCCTAGCGGCGATAACTGGAACTGCGCTGCGAGAAGGTGGTATCCAATAGGAACCTAAGTTTTGAAGGCGGGAAGGGAAATTGGTTCTCTCTGGTCTCAGCGCCCTAAGAATTAGCATGGTATGAAAATTTTAAACTCGCCGTATCTTTGACTCACGCAAAAGAAATCTTAACCAATAACATCACAAGATGCATAATTTTGTGAAGAAGATGATGGCATTCTACTTTGCTCGATGACGCTTCCTAAATTCAAACTATTATGAGTTTAATGGACCCATGTTTGCGCGCTGTCGCAAATGTACTCTGACTGAGCGGCAACCTAAGCGAGACCCCAGCCACGTTTTGGTGCAGCTGTGGCATCCTCGCATCCCACGCGCCTGTCCATGGTTGCTAAATGTACTTTTCTTCAAGATTTTGTTGGCACATTAAAGGATATTTTAATTAGTAATGTATAATCTAGTACAACCCCAGTGACCTCCCACAGTAGCCACAAAGCAATTTCGGATCCCAAATGTTATGCTGACGCCACGGACAAAATGTTTTTACGTGCTTTTTCATGAGCAGTTTGGAAGGTTTGGCAACAGTGTTAAATGTAGAGTTCACTTCGACTCAAAACAATGTCATTAATATTTGTGATAGAGCAGAGTTTGAAATACCCACGTAAAGAGGAAAGATTATAGTTTCTTACAGTATGAATATAATTCCGGTCCGTGGTCGGGTTCTCGCGCTATCGCTTACGAAACATTTAGCACGGGTTAATCGCCTATACCGAACCTTAGAGCATAGATAGTTGGTAGAGGGAGTATGACGTCATCCGAGGCGGAACAACATCGAAACGCGGCAAACCACGTGACTGAGGTCAAGGCGGCGCGGTAAATTCAATGAATCTCCCATAGGAACGGTGCACTTTGGCTTTATTAAAACGCAAATACTTGGCCATTTTCAAGGCATGCATACTTTTAAAACTGTCTACAAGTGATTATCAGTACATACAATAATAAATTCCTATAAAATATATATATTAAGCCTAAGATAGCCTACTTGTTAATGGGATTAACCCAAAATTTAACAAATTGAAATATTCGTGTAAAATCACAGTTACAAATATAATTTTTTAATTTGAGGTAATAGCCCCGTTAAGTAAATATTTAAAATAGTAATATAAGCTAGCTGTTTTGGTTTGTATTTGTATTTTATTTGCCTTCATATTATAGGAGTTGTCAAGGAATATTTTCTAATAGTAAATTTTTTACTTTATCAATAAAGTTTTTACAGCAGAGTAAATTCCACTCATCATTGAGTACCGCAATAGTGCCAATCATACACGTTCCAATAATTTTTTACCTGATGATGATACTTGGAATTGTGATTATAATATAAATGTGTTCATATGGTACTTCATAAATTGTTATATGTGGAAAAGAATAGAAGAATAAAGCAAGAGTGTATAGGCCTATTTACATACTAAATATATTCTCTAATTAGACTTTAGATCTACCCACTCAGTCAAAAACTGATTTTCAGTGGGGACAATCTTAATTTGAAAGGTTTATCCGACTGTTTAATCTCACTTTGAAAGGCCATCTGAGCTTTTTTATTTGTTAATTTAGGAATTAATTTTGTATGTACTGATACACACTGTAGACAGTTTAAATGTATGCATGCATCTAATAGGTTTCAAGTATTTGCGTTTACAATAAAGCAATGTGCACCTTCTATGCAGACTCATTGGACTTACCCTCGTCCGCCTTTACCTCAGTCAACGTGGTTTGCCTCGTTTCGATGTTGGTCCGTCTCGCGGCGGTCGCTAGCGTTTGGCTTGCTTCCTCTACCAACTATTCCATGCTCTAAGGTTGATTCCGCGTGTGTTCGCACTGTCCATACAGTCTGATTTGCTATATTTCCTATTACTAGGAAAACTCTTTAGGTCCGCCGGCGTTGTTTGATGACGTATTGGTGGCTTGAGCTGCATGTGTTATGCGGATTTACTGTTTTCGGTGAGAAAAATCATTACTAAGTTTAAAAGACATTTTAAATTAAATTTAATTTAATAAAAAATTAAATTAATTTTAATAAAAATTTAACTCAAATTAATTTTTTTTAATGATTCGTAATTTTAAAAAAGGAAAAAATCGTAATATTGAAATTTTCATAAGAAATAATTAGTCGATTGCTCACAATTTTACACGAATTATTATTCATAATATTAAGGTTCTCTGTAAAAAAATCATTATTACAATCGATAAAGCATGTAGGTGTTATAAGCTGGAGAACTTTTAAAAATTGAAAAACGTCGTAAAATTGCGATTTTCGTAAAAAACATTTTTTTGATAACGCTCAAATTTTACACGAATAGTATCAATTCATAAAATAAAGGTTCTGTGAAAAAATCATTAAATCGGACAACAGCATGTAGTTGTTGTAAGTCGAAGAAGATTGTTAAAAAATCGAAAAAAAGCGTAAAATTGCGATTTTCATGAGAAATTTTTTTTCGATGTTGCTCAAAAACGTGCAGTTCTAAGTCGAGATTCGGAAGACCTCCGATAAAATTTCATCGCAATCGGAGATCGGTTTTAGCCGGAATCGTGCTAAAAAAATACAAAAATAACAAAAAAAAAAAAAAAAAAAAAAAAAACATTCCGGATTTTTTTTCTCCATTGATAGTGAAATGGCATCTTCGCTTCGCTCTGCTACGCTCCTATGTGCTCATCCAAAAAATAACGATCTTTGTTGGTTATCGCTCAACTCGCCGATTGCGTCGGGGCCTACAGGTTGGCTTAAGTCGCTTTGATTTAAAGTCCCCCACTAAAAATCAGTTATATAACTGAGTGGGTAGACTCTAATACAATTTATTTATTTATTTATCATTATGAAAACGTTAAAATAACGCTTGTTATATAGATGCAATGGCATATGCATGGTTGTTTTCCGTACCTTTTCTCAAGGTGGAATTTAAATAAAGACGGCTGAGTGGCTGACAGCACGTAAACAATATTCTATGAAACCTTCGTCAAACCTTTCAGCTATGATTGGCAACATTAGGGGTCTAGAAAAAGACCAGTGTCAAGTGTGCCCTAGGTTTCCTCCACTGAATTGGTCGGCGTGAATGCATTATAGTCGAAGACATTTTTAACCTACGCGGCAGTCACTCCGACTAAAGTGCTCATATCTCGGTAACCAGGGTGCGAATTGCCGGGGGATAGGGGGGATTTCCCCCCCTGGTAATTTCATCCCGTGGCTCTGGTTTTACTGAAAGGTTCCCCGCCAGGGATGCTAAATCCCCACCTCTGGATCCCATCTCAGCTCATAACAGTATCAAGTGACTTTATCTCGTAATGTTAATAAGCATAAGCGTCCCTTTACACATATTCCTTTCAAAATCAGTACCTCCAGAATCGCTTCTATACCATCTTGAGGGCAATAATCCCGCCAATTTTTCCTCAGATCACTTCTAGTTCTGCGGCCATCTCGAGGGCAATAATGACCCAAAAATTTTATCAGATCCTTCTAAGGCCATCTTGAGGAGCAATAATACTCCCAAATATTTCATCAGATCGCTTCTAGGGGTGGTTCCGTAGTGTTCTCGGCAATAATAACCCCAAAAAAATCCGCCTGCCGCCATAGATTCAGAACAACAATAAACTACCTTTAAGTAACTTTTGAAATAGTAGCATTACACCAACAATGATTTACCACAACAATTTTGGAGACAAATAAAATGATATTAAATGCGACACTTATTATTGATTATTGCTTAGTGGTTGGGCAGTAAATACGAAACTGAGTAGGTTGTATACTCCAGAGTAGAATTGACATCTGTTGATTCATTTCCCTTGAGCCAAGATTAATTGCAGTCTGATTTGTTTCACGATTGAGGAAGGATGAAGTGAGCGTGCTGGTAAATACATACAAAGTATTGGAAGATAACGTTTTTTAGGTATCTACCATGGCAATATTTTTAAATGTTGATCGTGATAGAAAAAAGTTCCTAGATTAAATTCTGAAGCATTTAGAAAGTCATTTATTACAGAGGCAAATCCTATTGGAAATTCATTCTTATGATATTGAAGCCATTGTTACTGATCTAAGGAATTGTACAATTTAAAAGTAAAATGAAGCAATATTTTTGAATCAAAGAGCAAAGAATTGATGTTTACTATTTATTTGTAGGTTATTGTCGTGTTTTGTGTAATGTTAATTTACCTTCATACAGTTTCTTCTTAATGATTTTGCTTTTCGCTCTTTTGTTGCTCATTGATGGCCTTTGATTATGAATGATATAATCATGTATTTTCAATTTTATTTTTTCTGCTTATGTCTGGTTGCCGCCTACTGATGGAAACGTGCAACTTGAGGTAGGTGGTCCTGTATCATTTCTGTGATCAGTTTTTAACATGAACAATTTAAATAATTATATATCATGATATAATTATATATGTGTCAAGATTTTGTGGACTAAACTGTTATCAAGATTTGAACACAAAAATGAAGATTGAACACAAGAAGGTTTCTTCCGCAAAAGTTTTTTGATTATACTCCTGATTTGCCTGTTCCCTGATTTTTTTGGCAAACCCCATATCGTCTTTGGTAGTGGGGTCGTGTGTCTATTAATCATTTTTCTTTTTTCGTTTTTCTTTTTTAATGTTTTTTGTTTCTCTTTCTATTTTTCTTTTTTCTTTCGTTTTTCATTTCCTTTTCTTTCCTTTTTTTTCTTTTTCTTTTCTTTTCTTTTCATTACCCACCCTTTTATATATTTGATTCATCAATTAAAATGCATTATCAAACACTTTCTAAGATTCTCACTCAATAACACACTTTTGTGGCATTTTCTACAATTTCTAATTCCATGTTATTTTAATTATTACCGTACCAGTTTTACTTCTATTATTAAACAACTGGCACATTACACTAGGGTTACTTTTGAAATTATGCAAATACATATATACACCTTTTACACCTCCTCAAGGAGGAACGGTGCAAAAAGTGTAAGAGTTGTAATTACCTCCCTGACAAAGAACGCTTATTTCTTCAAAAGTTGCAAAAGGTGTAAAATTGATTGGACAAAAGAACAGACCTCGTGTCTCTGCAAATTAATAATCTGTCTACTTGTTAATAGGTTACATAAGTCATTATATAGTGTAAATTAAGACTAAATAAGTTAATCAGTTTTAGTAAATTAATAAGAATAAAAGTTGTACAAAATTTTAATCATATTTGATAGGCTACAATTATGTTTGTACTTGGTTTGTATAGTAATGCAATTTTAAATTAGGCGCCGCATGCCGCCTGGAATAATGGACCCGCGATTTGCATTTTGTTGGCGGTGGGGTGGGGTGGAAGAAGATGTTGATGTTTGGTGAATGTGATACCCAAACTCTGAAACTTTTCGGAATTGGTTGGTTTTTTTAATAAGGTAAGCTATGCAAAATTGTGGTGTGTATACGAAAAAAACATCTTCTTGGTTTTAGGTAATATCGTGTTAAAACCCTAACTAGCTTACTTTTAAGACGTTACCCTAGGCCTATGGCTAGGTACTGTCAGGGCTAGAATTCATGAATGGAAATTTTGAGGTAGTTTATGAGCAACGATTGCCGCATACAAGCAAACTGACGGAACAAATCAAATAAAAGGCGTTTCTGAATTCTGTTCTTGTCTCATTACTTGTCTTATTACTTATGCTTGTCTCATTACTTGATCTTGGTCTCGTTGAAAATACCACACTAGTGTCATTCTAGAACAGGCGGCCTCGGGAGTTGATCGAGAACACTTCCAAATCACGTTGAGTAAGGCCCTAAGCCAAGTAAGTTATTAATGTTGGTAATAATATTAAAATAAAGTAGTAACAGAATCAATTTTGATATGGAATGGTTACGGTATGTAAATACACGTTATAACGTCCCCATGATCAAGACATGATCTAGTGTGCACTTTCCGATTCTTATTCTTATTTACTTGATTTCAATCATCTCGAATTGGGTGCGTGACTATTCGGGAGCTACTTGTGACGTCACGGATGAAACTGGGTGATTGATGAACGTAATTCGTGACGTAAATCGAGACCTAGACCTAGGTTTTCCACTATTCAGACTAGGTCTAAGTGTGTAAATTAAATTTTGTTTTCTGCATATGGGTATTTAATTTATTTAGCATATTACTCGCGATATAGCATCAATCAGCTGATAAAATAACTACGTTTTATCACGGAGCTGAGTCCGGAGCTGAAATATAACGAACTGACCTGATGCGAACTGAAATCGCCTGCTAAACACCTCAGTCCGAACTGAGTCCGCTCGGTAACGGAAGCCGAGCTAGCTCGTCTGTGCGAGCTGACATCTTGTTGTAAACGCAGCGAACTCAATACATGCTAGCGTCCATCCTTCCTCTTCGTAATTATCCAACCACAGCCGTCTCATTTCAGTCCGGACTGAGCTAGTGGACTGAGCTTGTACCTTACTATCTGGACTGACAGCGTGTGATAAACGTCTACTGAAATGCTGAAAATTCAGTTTGCCTCCCAAGCCAGTTCGGACTCGGCTCGCGGTGATAAACGTGGTTATATTTAGGACGTGTAGGCCTACAGCTTGATTCCGATTGGGTCCGGTTAACGTACGGCCAGTTTTAAAACTTGTTGATGTTCCCGTTGTCGTTGCCGGGAAGCTTTAATTTGCATCGTGTCGTAGTTAAGCATGTATTCAACTTTCTTCCCGTTTCGTTACCGGGCAATTGTGCCATCGGCCTATGTTAGATGCCTAGGCTATATTCTTTATGGTAGTTTTTCTTCCATACCCCCTAGGCTAGAGTGGCGCATTATGACCTAACGGTTGACGTCGCCCTGAAACTTAAATAATTTTTTGGTGCACCGCAGCCGGCAGCTGTGCGCTAGTCTAGCGCACAGCTGATAAAATACTACTTTTATCACGCGAGCTGAGTCCGGACTGAAAATATACATACTGACCTAGTGCGAACTGAATCGCCTGCTAAACACCTCATCCGAACTGAAGTCCAGCTCTGTAACGAAGCGCCCGCTAGAAACACTCGGGCACCTTATACTGCAAGCAGAGTTGGGCAACACGATGTGATATGAAGTTAAAAAATCTTAATCGGTGGTGGGGTGGGTCTTTTCGGTTGGTGCGGCTCCAACCTTTTAAAACACTTTTCCACCATTAAAAACAATCGAAACCACTTCATATGAGAAATAAATACACAAAGCTACATCATTATTAACCATTTATTTAGGCCTACATTGTGTTCCGTTGAAAATAACACAACTATCACTTTGTAATACCTAGCTAATACTGAATTGTTAGCTTACGACTCTGACAATTCGACTGTTATTATGATCCAACCATGTTAGAAGTTGATTGACGCTTAGGCCACGCCTCCTTTAATTTTTGATGAGCGTAGCAAGCGTAGCGAGCGAAGCAAAGATTCTATTCACTAGGGGGTACTTGGAGTACAACGATCGCGTAATGTTTTTTTCTTTTTGCAGGCCTTTTTTTGTCTGTCTGTTAATACATTCCGGCTAAACCGTACTCCAATTGTGATGAAATTTTCTGAAGACCTTTGAAATCGCTGAATAGACTGCCACGTTTTTTAGCGCAATTGAATAAATTAAATTTCTCATAAAAATCGCAATTTTAACGATTTTTTTTAAATTTTAAAAAAAACTTTCTCCGACTTTTAACACCTAGGCTTAGGCCTATAATTCTTTATTCGACTATGATGAATTTTTCACCTAACCCTAAATTTTATGGATTAATATATCGTGGGTGAAATTTGAGCGCAATCAAAAAGTTATTTCTTTATAAAAAATCACAATTTTACGATTTTTTAGTTTTAAAAAATTTACGCTCATCCAACACGCGCCTAAAAAGCATTAGCTTCCTAGTAGGCTACTTAGTAGTACAACCTTTTTCACTTAAATACTCCACCTACAACACCTTTCTTAACGTCGCTATTATCTATTTTAAATATACGGACTTTGACATAATAGGACTTTTGTTTAACTAGAACGTTCAAGGTTTTGATTTTTTTGTTGTTACATATTAAACAGCGAAAACGTGCTTATTCAATTTTTTGATTTGTTTGTTTTTGATTATGTTCTTGTTTAGTTACTTCAAGTGATAGTGCCTACACATATCAGCACGGTAGGTCTAGGCCGAGTTACACCTCACTACTTATAGCCTACATTTCACTATAAAACAAAATGAAATGAAACATGTTAGTGAATTTTTAATAATATATCATTTGAAGTTTGTTTTTATTGTTTTTTATTGAGAAAAAAGTGTTTAAATAAAAGATTTTTTGGACCGCACCAACCGAAAAAGGTACCGGTTGGGTAGGGACCTGACAACACATTAAATTTGTGTTGAAGGTGAGACGGAGACCATTCTTTCTGGGCGAAAACTGGGTTGAAACATGCTTAAAATCACTTTCAGGATGTTAGTTACGCCCTACTAGGGTCAGCTATCAGTTCTCGACCACCTTTTGTCCCTTAGCCATGATTTGTTCCTATGTTTTCTGTATTTCAGCCATTGTTCTCCGACATAGGCCTAGTTGGGATAAGTATCAAAACGTTCCGGCAATTGGGCTGTTCAGGGGTAGTGTACCACAAATGTATTTTGTGTTTATACTTCTGGTTGATCAACTAACAATCGAAAGGCTGTATTGAATCAATTCTCGACCTAGGCCTAGGCTTTTATTTCGTAACTCTATCTCAGCCGCCCACAGTAACCATTCTCGACCGCGGCAATCCCATGTTAAACTTCGCCGAATATTATCAAAATCAGAAATCGACCCAGAGTTTTGATAGGCCTACATATTTTGGTGCAAACAATCATAATGGGGCAAAATAGACCATTTCCGACCACGTACAAACCACGGCCTAAACCTAGGTCGAGAACCAATTCCTTGCGGATCGGATCTGATTACTTACCGTCATAGACAGTTGTCCCCGTGACTGCCGTGCTGAATTCAATATTTGAGTGTAATTATAAGTTTAAATAGGGCCTACTAAACGTAAAAGCAATTAACGTTTAATACAATGGTAAATAGTAGCATAACTACTTAATGATGGGGACGTGCGGCAAGGGTCCTAACCTCACTACGAAGAGGTGGTCATACGCCTGTTTGACAAGTTCATCAAGTAGGGGGCCTACATACAATATCAAGAAAATATCTGGCTTTTCGGTTTGGTTATTTGGATTAAGGCGCTTCAACCGTTAGGTCATAATGCACCACTCTAGCCTCTAGGGAGGGGCCCATGGCTAGGTTCAGAACCAGCCACGGGTATTGGGAGGAAGGGGGTTTCTCACTGTCGGCGGTCGTCATCGTCTATGTCATCGTTCGTTTTGTCCGTTGTCATCCTCCGCCCTGGTGGTCGTCAAGGGAAGGGGGAAAGGTCCCCAACGACGAGTGCCAGAGCTCGGCCTCTATTGTCAGGTTGTAAAATACTACCCTTATACTAGCGATGTTGGCGAGGTGGGACTTTTTCTCTTGAATCGCCTTTTACGATTGCAGATCCAGCTCTGGGCCAATTCTACCCCGGGCCCAGTCGTGGCTTTTCGGTAATTATTGATATCTTTCAAAAAAGTGTGGTGGATGGCAAATGAGGAGCGTGCAGAAAGGTAGAAAAAACAACCTTTTTTCAATGCGCCAAGCTTTTATTAGGTTAATTTATTATATTTTTAATGCTTTTGATTATATGAATTGACTAGGCGTATAAAGTTTTGTTTTGATTCATGGATGATGATATCATGTTTTGTACAGGTAGGCTATACACTACATTGAAATCCATCGCTTGGCTTAGTCCACGGGGCCGAAATGATATAACTTTGTAGGGCACAATCTGGATGAAACGTCGCTTATCTTCAAGTAGGCTGTATCACAAACGGTACTTGTTCTTAACTGGATCCCCTCCCAAAAAAATGTAGAACATTCAAGTGAAAACATTTGATTAGCAGTTCACAACTTCTACATCTATTCCATCTGAGTTTTTGGGAGGCAGGAAAACACAATTTATTTCGAACAAAGCCTCGAAAATATCCTTATCCGGCTACATACTTGCGCAAAACGAAACACCTACAAACCTTTAACGGTCTATTTTTCAAAAAATCTCAACAACTTTTGCCATAGATGCCTCTCGCGTCGATTTTACTCCAGCGCAACCTGTTTTGCGATTTCGAGCAACTGAAGCAGCAGATACTTCTGTACCGACCCTACCTCTACAGACCAGACATACCTGGCGACAGAAAGGATTAATGGGAGGTTGCATGAAGAGGCTTAAAGCAGCTCTTAAATTCTCGTTTCTTTCAATAACCCTTCCTACAGCTCACTGCTTGTCTTTTGTATACGCCGAATCGGCATGGCTGACCGACAAGAAAATTCATGGCTTAATTAAAACACAATTTTTGTATAATTACTAACTTATGAAATTATATATGAGTCAGCAAACGCTAAACATTGCAAAATGTTTTTTATCGAATCTCTACGACCCACAATTATCATTTCGATCAATAGGATGTCGGGCAGTTTGTAATGTAATTTTGGTCCTAGAGCTTCGATTAAAAACATTTTGGCAATATGTAGGAGTTGCTGATCTCATATATCATATTCATAAATTAGTAATATGAAAAATATGGTTAATGATACAGGAATTTTTTTGTTGGTCCACGCAGCGCCGTCAATTCGTCGTATAACAATAGAAGAGCATCTACCAAACGTTTGTGTTTTTCTTGACAAAGCTCATTCAATTAACCTTATAATAGGGGGTTTTATTCTTTGACGCAGCTGCACGCTTTTGAAGACAAAATCCAACTTGGTCTGCACCTCAGGTATGCTCCAGTCATAGTACCCCTACCACCAAGCAATCGAGTTGAATGAAAAGCTTGAAAGGGTGGCTTACATACTTCACCTTGTCCATTGTTTACTATCGCTTGTGCATAAAACATATATGAATATAGTGAAATTGTTTTACATTTTCCTGGTAGTAATCGAACTCATATAGTAATACGTTGAAGTTGGCTTTTGAATTAAAATTTTCAGGCAAAAATTAGACTATTTGTCTTATACAAACCCCAATGTGTGTCTCCTTTGAAATACACATACGTGATCTGCAGAGAGAAACAAGAACCACAACAACGTTGCTATCCTTGATATTTCCAATCAAAGTTGATCAAACGTCGAATTATTTTAAGCATACTGTTATAGTACTGAGTTTTTCGTGAATCATTTTTCAAATTTCCCCCCAAAAGCTTCTCCGCTCCGCCTTTCCATACGCATGCCGACGGCAACCGCGGACGTCGTGGAACTTAAATAATCCGTCGCCAATGTATATAGTCCTATAATTTTGGTCACGTGGTTTCCACTTATCAAAACAACTGAAGCTGTAAAAACTTCCACGTAAATAAGGTTTGTTTTGTCTCCACTTACAAGACAATCAATTCAATTCAATCAATTCCATTTATTAAGACAAATATAGATACATTTTTCAAAAGGTATGTTTTTTGTCGCGTAGTTGGGCAACCACATAAGGAAAATAACTTGTTTCGTGTTTTACCCTATTACAATAGTCGGCCTTTATTAATTCATTTATTATTACTAATAGCGAAAACTAAAAACGATCTACTTTTCTAGTTCTAGTACGCTACAAAGAATCTTAATTGTGTAGTAATAACCATTATTTCAATTATTTAACTTGACATAATATGATGTAGATGATAATTTAATTGTTATAATGTGACAATGTTATAATTAGTGAAACACATGAAAAACTTAGAAAGTATATCTAAAAAAGTAACAAACCATCATATTGTACTATATATGATAACTAATTTACAAATATGATCATGGCTTGGCGAACATACCAAAAAAAATCGGAGAGCCCAGGCACCGATCCCAAATGGGTGGGTGGGTGGTCCCCCAGTGACCCACCCACCCTTACTTTTAATGAAACATAATATTTTATTATACTTTATATTACTTATTTTAATTGTTATAATCACACCTACTGAGATTGTATGGCTAAGCTCTTTACTTACCTTAGAGTGTTACTGGACTGTTGTAAAAGTTTGTCATGAATCATGATTTTTTAGTAAGAGTGCGACAACATAGCATGATGGAAGATTCATCCAGTAGTTTCTCAACTCCACTAATAACGGTAGCAGGTCAACAATTCTGCTAAATGAATAGTACCACGTTTGTTATACTATAACTTATTTCATTTGATTGAATAATTATTTGAGGAATTTAAAAATAAAATACAGCTGGTGGCATGGAGGAAGTCTAGACATTTTTTCGAGTTTCTGGTTTACTTTTTAAATAACCGTCTTAATGATATGAAAGCAGGATTATCGACGTCGTGAATACAATTCAGAACATTCTTGTACCCTATTTGAAATTGAAGTATTTCCAGTACAATTTCTAGATAAAAAATTGGGCCAATTTGATTTCAATGAAATCGAGACAGTAAGTTGGTCCGTAAAGCATAAAATGTTTCTTTTCTCTCAAATATTACAAACATAGTGTTTCTTCAAACTCACAAGAATTGTAAACCAAATAAACCTAAATAATCATTTTCCCGGGGGAAAGCCCATGGAGCCCCCTATTTTTCATTATTATGCGTTTCAGTAGTTTTCCTAAATCCCAATAATGCCTCTGCCAATAAACGGAGAAAACGAACAAAATAACCAAATTGATTCCAAATGCACAGATTATCTACGATCTAGACATACATTTCTTTTGCAAGATGGTGGAAGGCCCCCGGATTCCTCTTGTAGGTACTAAATTCTTCATTGATTACTTTCATATGTGTATTTTTCCGCAATTTCTGGCTCTGCGCTACGAGGAGCGAATAGATAACATACCGTTGGCTTGGCTTTATGAGTTTCAACAATTACAACATAAGCGCAATCTGTTCCTGCAGGGCGATTCGGCTGATTTTTATAGTTCACATTATTTAGTGCACACACACCTCAAGAGTCACAGAATAACTGGCGCCGTTTATCTCTAATATTAATCCTCTTCGCTTTGCTTACCGTCTATAAAATCATAATTACTAGCCCGGTAAAAAGCACCAATCCATTCTAGGATCACAAAATTAAAAATATTCCCTGGGCGGGGCTAATCTGAGGTAGACAAAAAGATTACAAACGTTTGCCTTTATGAGTTACAAAAACAAAAACAATATTTTCATCAATTTCATTAAAATTTCATTTACATAACAATGAGGCTAGCACATCTATAAAATCATATTAATTGCTGGTAAAACGCACCAATCCATTCTAGGATGACCAAAATTGAAAAATTCCCTGCGGGGCTAAACTGGTGTAAGACTAAAAAAAATGATAACGTTGGTTTTATGAGTTCAACAGAAAAAAAATCAGCCATTTCATTAAATTTCATTGCATAAAAATGAGGCTATCAACATCTATTCTATAAAATCATATAAATTGCCGGTAAAACGCACAAATCCATTTCTAGGATCATGCAAATTGAAAAAATTCCCTGCTGGGCTAAACTGGGGCACGCCCCCAGACCCCCCTTGTTGCCCACGAAGTAGGGGTGGGTCTAGTTAAAATATTGGGTAGCACCGATCACTCTTAGTATTTCGCCACGCCCTGAATATGATACAGCTAAATATAGAAATTAGTACTTTCGGATCAGCTTTCAGTGAAAATGAAAATGAGAATTCAACTCATCTGCCATACTCAAGAGAAGAGAGGACTTCAACACATATGATATTAAGATCAGGGGAAAAGCGAAGTGAGACCACTGCATTATAAGGCTATATTTTACTGATTCGTTCTTAGCCATGGTTTTAAGTTTAATTTTAATTTAATCAGTCTTTTCGAAAACCGGCGAGCTTTGAGATTTAATATTTCCTCGCAGCTTATTAATCGGTAAAAGAGTAAATCCACTTGGTATTTTATTATTGAAATAGATACTGAGGCTATTTCTTATTTCTGGTGTAACATGGTTTATACAATTTTGGCACAAGAAAGCAACTTGCTTCTGTGTAGAGTTTTGTTTACTCTTGGAATTATAAGTTTGTTTATGGTTTGCTCTTGTTAGTGATTGATGAGATATTTTTCTAAAACTGTTAAGATTGGTATTAACAAACTTTAGGAGATTTTTCGCGATACAGCTTTTGAATGTCAAGCATTTTGCTTTCCCTGTACAGGCATAATGTAGGACATATTGAAAGTGGTTTTTTCATTATTACTTTAAAATGTGTTTTTGTATCGCAACGAGGGGTATCAGGTGATTTATAATAAGTCCTCACCCCACGCTAAAATTCAATATTCAAGTAGAGATTGCGCTAAGCATAGTAGATCATTTTTAAGTGAGGAGAGATTAAGGACGTTTCTAAGTATGTAATAATTTTGTACAGAGTGTTCCTTAGTTTTTTGCACACGAGATTTAATGTGGCAGTCCCATTTCATGTGTTGGTCTATGTCACACCAAGATAATTGAGTTTGGTAAACTTTTTCAACTGTTTTGCAGTCACATGCAACTGTTAGTGAGCAGGTATTTGTATGGATTTGGAGGTGGGTTAGTCGTTATATGGCTTGGTTCTGTTTCGTAGGAGAGAATGCATGTGAAATGTTTTATCTTCGTTTACTTCTGTCCAGTTTTTTACCTTCCTTACATTTATGTAACGAATTATTGTATACATTCACGGAAAGAAGATATTTATCAAAATTGCTAATTATTTTTCACACTTTTAGTTTTTCACCGAAATGATTTTCAGATTCACCCAATTATGCTTATCCTGACCATGAGCATGTCGCGTGTTAGTGCGGACTGCGAGTACACGTGCGAGCGCTACTATTTGATTTTAGTTTAGTGTGCATTTGTTTGAAGTTGTAACGTTACATTACAGAAACAGCCCTACCCCTTGTATTTTTATATTTTTCACTGTTTTAAACCTCATCTATGCATTTTCATATCATTGGGACTTTTAATATTTTCAGGCCTTAAGTCATATTTTTCTAACTTGTTCAAACACAGTGTGAATCTGCATCTAGGCAATGCAAAGGCCAACCTTAGGGTTGAAAGTGGTGGAAGGTGAAGTGTGGAGCCGAGGCTCATGTTTTTGGGTTTCGGTTTACCAAGAGTGGCCCTAGAAGTGACGGGTCACCCCTGTTAAATACCCCCGGAACGTCCTGGAAAAATTGTGTTGGCTTCAACTATTCGAACGGCAAGCGAGCAAGGGTTGTGGAATGCGGCAAGCAATAAATTGGCAAACGTTTGGGTGCCAAAACCAAGGAAATGTGTATTTTCGCGAAGTTTTTGTAGTCGACGAATCGCGAACCCGAAACGACCCGCGGAAGTTTGAATTCAGAAGGCTGACCAAATGGCAGTGTCCAAGTAGACACACGGTGACCGATGGCGGGCCCGGGCAGAAACCGGACGAGGCAAGGCAGGCATGAGCAACCACCTCGATCACAGTGGTCACGCTTTGGAACCGGACTGTTTGAGTCCGAGGGTGCACGTGTAGTGCCGAGCGTGGGTGGACCTGCCCTGCAGCGCCATCATGGTCGTGAGCCTCCGTCTATCACGAGTGGCCGACTAGGGCTTAGGGAGTTGGTCTTTTTTCTACCTCTTTTTATTTGTTGAAACCTATTTCGGAAGTAACTCCTAACGCGTTTTTGGTGTAACCCTATGTAAAGGTGAAACCGACAACAGTACGTGCTAACAATGACGACCGGCGAGTGCAGGGGCGTAAGTTCAAACAACTACAGAGTTGCGGGGAGCATGAAGCTCACATCAAGTTTATAGTTCCCATCTTCGGATTGGCTTTGCGGTGTTCGAGATAGGGTGCACGTGTTAGTGCCGATAAAGTATAAGACCAGCGTGGTGAGTAAACACCACGATGCCAGACCAAGGCATCTCTCGCTCTACGAGAACATCTGGGGCTGTGGTAAGCTAAATTAAAACATTCTGGGCGAGTAGCCCTATAAGGAAGCAAGGGCAGCCGGCGCCAGGTCCTCGGCCGCCACTGACGCCTTCCCCGTAGCTAGGCCTACCTACGCGCGGAGCGCGTCACCGCTTGCAGCCACATCTTTCCCCCCCTCTTCACTCAAGACCAGGAACGGGATCGGACTTTGTAGTGATACAGAGAGGACTTGGATGAGTAAGCTTGGGTGTTTACTTGTATCTTTTTTTAACCCTGGTATCTCATGTTTATGTATTTTTCTTTTGGCTAATAGTTTTACACTTTAGTTTTCACCGAAATGAGTTTCAGTTCACCCAATTATGGTTTATCATGACATGAGCATGTCGCGGGTTAGTGCGGACTGCGAGTACACGTGCGGGCGCGTACTTTTGATTTTAGTTTAGGTGTGCATTTGTTGAAGTGCACTCATAATATGTGAGCACATGAAAAAGTAATTGTGGACTATTCGAATTTCTTATTCATTGTCATTGACTATTCTCAATAGTAATGGACAAAATATTAAATAAGGTGGAACCAGAGACGGGAACTGGCACAAGGACAATGATTTATGCGGATGACATCCTAGTGTGGGGAAGACAGCTGAAGAAGTGCAGACAAAAGTGAAGAGTGGGATCTTGTAACAGAAGAATTTGGACTAAAGATCAGTGTAGGAAAAAGTAAAACTATTGTGATAGAAAAAACTAGAAAGAAAGGAACAAGTAAAGTAACTAGAAAGAAAATAAAATTGAAAATGAGGAACTGGAAGAGGCAGAAGAGTTTGCGTACGTAGGTAGCATTATCACAAAGGAGGCAAAGATGGGAAGTGAGATCAGTAAAAGGGTGGCCCAGGCAGAATCCTTTTATCAGCAAGTAAGGAAGTTACTTTGGAACGAGGATTTCCCTAATGAATGCAAGGTGTTATTGTACAAGGTATACTATCTACCCATCCTTACATATGCTTCAGTGACCTGGACACTAGGAGCCATAGATGCAAGTAGGATTCAAGCAGCTGAATGAAGTTTGTAAGAAGCATAGCCGGAATATCGAAGTTAGACAAAATTAGAAGCCAAGAAATCAGGACAAAAGTTGGAGTTGAGAAGCTATTATTCAAAATTGGACGAGAAAGGTTGAGATGGTATGGACATGTCAGAAGAATGGGAGAAGAAAGAATTCTAAGGACAGATTTGAAAGTGGGGACAAAAGTTAAAAGACGAGTCGGTAGACCAAGAGAGAAGTGGAAAGATCAAATAAGAAATGATATACAGGAAAGAGTGAGAAGTGGGAAGAAGTCGAAGCAAGGAAACTGTGGGAAGACAGAAGTGGATGGCGTGAACTGGTGGGAAGAAGTGCGAGTGAACCTGAAGAGGACATGACAGGCCTGGCAATTAAGCCGGTGTTAACAACTCATAAAATGCCCTAGAAAATTGGTGGCTATAGCCACCCCCTGACCTAACTTAAGTTGAAACAGGAGTCAGATAGATATACATTTCAATATAATCATAGTAAATTTTTTTGGACATGTTATTCAAAAGACTGTATTTAAATTTTTTATTGTATCATTATAATAATTGTAATTATTTGTCTTTCTTTACTCACATCAATATTATCAATGTAATTTATTTTCATTTCTTCACCTATATCACAAGACATGTTTTTTCAATAAAAGTAATCCTTTTTTTTAGAATGAATGTTAATCATATATTTGTTAGGGCCCCTCTTCCTACATCCATTTCAAATTGCTATGGTGAACACTTTAAGTAACTGTTTGCCTATTATTAATAATAATATTATATAAATGAGAGTGAGACGGTGTTTCCAAGGACAAACGATTCTTCATAGCTGACTAGGTGCGAATATTGTCGGCTGTAAAATTATAGGTTTATAGAGCTTACTTCTGTCCAGTTTTTGTACTTCTTACTATTTATGTAACCGATTATTGTATACATTCACGGAAGAAGATATATTATCAGATATTATCAGAAATTGCTAATTAGTTTTCACACTTTTAGTTTTCACCGAAATGAGTTTTCAGTTCACCCAATTATGGTTTATCATGACATGAGCATGTCGCGTGTTAGTGCGGACTGCGAGTACACGTGCGCGCGCGCGCGTAACTTTTGATTTTAGTTTAGGTGTGCATTTGTTGAAGTGCACTCATAATATGTGAGCACATGAAAAAGTAATTGTGACTATTCGAATTTCTTATTCATTTCAATATAATCATTGTCAATTATTTTTTTGTACATGCTATTCAAAAGACTGTATTTAAATTTTTAAATTGTATCATTATAATAATTGTAATTATTTGTCTTTCTTTACTCACATCAATATTATCAATGTAATTTATTTTCATTTCTTCACCTATATCACAAGACATGTTTTTTCAATAAAAGTAATCCTTTTTTTTTAGAATGAATGTTAATCATATATTTGTTAGGGCCCCTCTTCCTACATCCACTTCAAATTGCTATGGTGAACACTTTAAGTAACTGTTTGCCTATTATTAATAATAATATTATATAAATGAGAGTGAGACGGTGTTTCCAAGGACAAACGATTCTTCATAGCTGACTAGGTGCCAAATATTGTCGGCTGTAAATTATAGGTTTATAGAGCATAGCACGGCATCGAACCGAAAACCGACGAACTGTCAACCGAAATCGAGAATTTATGTTTCGGTGTTTTTTGGTTTATTTCGGCAGGGCAATGTCTCAAAATCGTCAAATCGTGAAATTGCAAATGGAAAGTTCAACACGTACCGTCTCAATGACACTTTCGATAATACTACTTCCTGTTTAGTCTTTCGTCGCCTTCAAAGTGACCTAAAAAGCTCATGTTGCGTGTAAATTGATTTTTTTTACTAATTGTGGCTTCTTATTAGGCAAAAAATATTTTAAATCATCAATGTCAAATTTAAAAAAAAAAAAAAATTGTAAAATGTACGCATTTACTGTCCCCCACTGAAAATCAGTTATATAACTGAGTGGGTAGACTCTAAATACAATTTATTTTATTTATTTATTTTATTGTTATATCATAAAATGCATAGCAATAACGGTGTCGAACTGTTTTTAAACCGTTATTTTTAACGGGGTATTACCGAACAAAACAACAATAATTTTGCCTCGATGTCCTGGTACAAACTAAACTACAAACCGCGTAAAAAATCGAAAAAAGATTTTACTTTTCAAGTTTCAAGTACTTATTTTTGTTTTTAGATAAAGGTATGCACGGCCATTGACATTGATGAAACAAATGGATTAGGCCTCTGTCCTACACAGATTATTATACTCTGTCTGAAATAACCAGGAACTGAAAATGCTGCCTGTGACATAATAATATCATTTCCATTTTACGCACACACTATTATATAAAACCATTTTTTTACGCGTTTCGGTTCGATGTCCTGATGTGATTGCCCAAAAGACAAGTAATGCGTGGGCCTAAATAAGCAAATATATCAAGACAATTATATTATATTTGACAGCTTTTATAAAACGTGACCGTTTTACCTTTGAGTATGGAATGGTACTCAATGGTTTTACGTTTAGAGATATTGACGTTCACTTTTATCTTATTGCTGGTCGAATTGAAGTTGTCATTTTGTTCGATACCCCCCCCCCCCCTCTTACCTCGCCTTAATAATTGCTTATCAACTTATCATGGATGGGATCACTACTGGAAAAGTGTTTTACTTGATTCACTGATATCTTCAGTATCTGCACATAACCAATCAAAGTAATTTCATCAAGCCGTCGAACTATTTTAAGGCACAGTAACGAGTTTTTCTAAATAATTATTAAAATGGCTATTGTGTGTTTGTGCATTTCCAATTCCCCTCCCCCCCTCCCAAATAGCTTCTTGGCGCCGCCATCGCATTATGCAGCCGTCGGTAACCGCGGACCGTTGGACGTATTGGATATTACGTAAAGCCGATCCTAAATGTATTATAATTTGGGTCACGTGGTTTAACTTATCAAAAGAGACTGAAACTGTAAAAACTTCCACGTAAATAAAGTTTGTTTTGGTCATCACTCATCCTCTTACAATACAATCATTGTTTAATGCTGACCAGTGTTAATAATAGTTTTTTTGTATTCGTATTATTTGTTTATAGCCGACTATTGTAAACTTTCATGGAAGATGATCTATTATCAGAAATTGCTAATTAGTTTCCATACTTCTTATTTCTCACCGAAATGAGTTTTCACACAAAAATATGCTTAATTATGAGCATGTTCGACGAGTTCGCTTGCTAATGAAGAGTGGGAGTGCGCGCGCGTGCGTTTGCATTTAAGTGTAGTCCGTGTAGTAGTAGTTTTCATTTGTATTTTGTTGTCACAATACATACAATATGGATTGTCAGGGGCGTAGCAAGGGGGAGGGAATCAGGGTGTCCTACCCCCCCCCCCCCCCCAGAAATATGAAGAAGGGTTTATAATAATACGTACTAAATAGCACTATGGCATAACATAATAATATGTAGATCCTACATAAGGCAAGATTTTGTAAACCGACAGTTTGTGGATCTTCACAATTTTATAAATTATAGGAAAAGCACTCTAAAAACTAGTAAAATGTCATTATTTGCAATGATAAAAATAAAAAATTGTCTGTAAATATGCACCCCAGATTCTCTCCAGCTGGGGGTCACCCTACCCAGACCCTCCTACCTCGATACGTAGGCCCTACTATTCCCGAATAATAGTTTCGTGGGCATTTTTACCAATATCCCCCCCCACCCCCCTCCCCCGAATCAAAATCCGGGCTACGATAATAATAATAATAATAATAATAATAATAATATATTTTTTTTTTTTCAATTCAATTCATTTTATTTCACAAAAGACATATTACATTGTTTTATCTCAATGAAACCCACAAAAGCCCATTATGCGGGCTCATCTGTGGAATAACAACATCAAATAAACTAAACAAAAACAACCGTAGAGGAAGGAATCATTATGAAAAAAACATTAACAAATCACAATCATTAAATGAACAAATCGAAGTAGAATGACCGTTACTTAAAATAAAATGAAACACAACACAACGCCAAGGTTTTTAAGTTTCATAGGCATTTCAGAAACCTGACAGAAATATAGCTAAAAGATGGTTACGAAAACAAGGTATGAGCAAAACAGATTTAGGTAAGAGCACTTAATTGAGACAACAAATGTCTTTTTATTGTTGCTTGACCTCGGAAATTTTTGTTAAGTTTAATAATTGATCAGGTAATTTATTAAAAGACTCGGGGACTAAACACTCTAGGCGCCTTTGACCGTATTTATTATTACTTCTAGGAACTACAAATTTTTGTTTTTCCTTACTACGTAATAATAATAATAATAATAATAATAAAAATAATAATAATAATAATAATAATAATAATAATAATAATAATATAATAATAAAATATTTATAACATTGATCTAATTGATTGATATATTTGATTATTAGAATGTATTGTGCTAAAAATAAGTTCTTATTATAAATTATGTAGCCCAAAGAGGACTTCAATTCGGTCTTTTGAGATGGCAGATTCTAAATCCAGAACTCTTCTCAATTTGTTCAGACCAGAAAAAGCTGTTTGGACATGGTAGTTGAAAACTAATTTATACAGTCATGTAGTCTCACGCCATTCATAACAAGACAAGAGACAGACTTGCTTTTACCTGTAACTGCAACCCGTAGAAGGGACAAGAGCTCCGCTTGGCTATCCTTTCATCGGCTGCTCTTTTGTCTGTCTGGAAGGAACGTTCAAAGAGTTCCTAATATTGCCACAAAACCCAGAGCGCGAGCTCACAGACGTACATTATTAAAACGCGCGAAAACTGTTTATATTGATTTAGGAGTCTTCCGTATTAATGAGAATATTGATACTTAGTGGCGAAACTGGAAATAGTATTTAAAATATTGTGTGAAAAAACCACATATTTATCTCATGAGCCGTTCATTTCTTTTGTTTTTCTTGTAGATTAATGAGTCCCATTTAAAATCAAAACAATGTATGCTAATTGTAAAGATAGTATGACAAATTTCGATCCTTCGTCTAATTCGCTGCAAAATTTGGAAGATTTTAGACGACAGGAAAGTGCTTTAAAAAATTATTTAGTAGACCTCTGCACATACAGAGCGCTATGGGGACATCCAGCCTTAACGTCGCTATTTTAAATATAAAGGACTTTCAACGGAAAAGTACTTTTGTTTGAAATAGCCGTTTCGCAAATATCACGAAAATATCACATTAAAAATTGAAAAAAATCGTAAAAGTACGATAGTCATAAGAAATATTTGATCGATTATTCCCAGAAACGTTTCAGAGATTTCAAAGGTCGCCTCCAATTTGCATCAAGATCGCATAATATGCCGTTTGCCCGGTAGTGAGCGAACAAACAGACAAAAAAACTAACAAAAACAAAACACCCAAGCTATTTTTCTTGGGGTAACGTAAGTGAAGAAAAAAAAAAAGTAAGTGAAATTAAGTCTTCGCTTCGCTCATCCAAAAAATCGTTGATTTAAATCAAATGCACTTTTTCTCTATTTTGAGCAACAAACACAAGAGTTCTAACTGATATTAGGCAAAGTTTTCCTTAAAAAAAATTGAATTAGATTTTCTGAAACGCAAAAGTATTTGATCCGCTCACCAACTTGACAAGTTTTGAAACACTGATAGTATTGCTAATTTAAATCGAAAAAATCTGATTTGAATAAAAAAGTTGATTTAATTCAAATAGGGCTAGGCCTAAATCATTTTTTTTTTTAAATACAAATCAAAAATATCACATGGCTAAAATGCCTAGTGCTCCAAGAAAGAATGCAGCTTCAAATTGTTTTCCTAGCATAACTCTTGTCTCCAGCTCAGCGTGACCGCGCATCCATACGCCCTCCACCATTACCACTTAAGACGAGAGCATCTGCATTCTTTGGTTGAAGCTAGTATATTTGTTATTTTATCTAGATCTAGGCTGGCTGTTGTTAGGCCTAAGTTTGGTATTATTTATTATCTTATGACGAGTTTCTGTAGGTCTATCTCTGTTGACGAATAATGGTAGGCCTTTCTAGTATGTAAGGAAAACAATTTTTTTTTTAAATTTCTGAATTGTAGTAGGACTAAATGATAATAAATAACATTTTACAGCTGTCTACAGAGTTTGCAAATGATGAGATAAGTCACTTTTTACTCCTGTTAAAATTGTATTTCAGGACACAGTAATGGCCACACACATGCCCTATGCTCACTACTAGTGATGTTTAGTGTGTAATTAATCAATTGGACTGCACTTTAATAATAAAATACGAAGATTTAAAAGAATCCCTGGCATGCTTTACTGGTAGGCCTATAGCAAAAATGTAGAGAACTTATCTTTAGCATAGGCCTAGGCCCATCTTTTCTTGCTTGAGTTCTCTAATGAGTTAGCAGAAGTTTGCAAAGAAAATACAGAAATACTGGCTGGATATTACCCCCTCCCTTCATCATCTCATCCCCAACTTTTAAACAGCCCCTACAAATACCATACTTGGATCGAGCTTTGCTACCCGTATAGGGACGATCTACGGTACATCCACATTTAACATGGTGCCGGCACATTTTGCTGGTGCTTTCTAGTTTCTATTGGTGTGAAATAAATGCTACTCAAACCAGTTTGTAACGGGTGTAGGCCTATGACGAAGTGTACTCAGGTGAACTTCTTTATCATCTTTCTTTCGTGCTACGCTCTCACATTAGGAAGTAGTGAGAAAGGTAACACTGAAGCGTAGCTCGCGGTGGAGCGTGATGCAACTACTGTGGAATTGTTGCCGTTTTCCTTGCCACTAGATCGTAATATAGCAAAGCTATTCTAGTACTAGTAGCACTACTGTATTTGTCCCTATCCCCACCATTTCTAAAATATTTATTTAGGCCTACCAGTACATATAAAGTCGAGCTGTAATTTGAAAATACGATGCTGTATAGTGTAGTGCTAATATGTGTGGCAGCTTGCGTTGACAGTATGATGAGACATAGTCTGACACGTCGTTTATATGTTTATAGTTTGTCTACGAGGATCTCCTTGGGGTGGTGGCAAGAGGCAGACAACGCACACAAGAAGAAAACGAGGAGATCAGTCAACAACGCACAGCTGGAGCCTGGAGTATGAACGGTAAGGCTGCTGTGCACTACCACTCTTATCAATCAACAGTTTACTTAGATCTCAGGTAGGCCAATAAAACAGACTAATTTAAAAGACAGGCTACTTATAGGGTCATATCATATAACGTCATATTTTAATGAGGTCTAGGCCTCGATAAATTTCATCAAGATAAGAGTACAGTAGTCCCTCGACAATTCGAACTCTGATAGTTTGAAATTCGGAAAATTTTGAACAAAAACATTGGTCCCACCATCATATAGGACTTCACATGTTATTTTATTTGGTTACTTTGAAATTCAGCATTATTTGTATTTTGAAGTCATATTGAGTCCAAGTTTGAAAAGAGTCATGTTTTGGAACGTAGTGTAGCTCGTAATGTTGCGGCGTTACTCGGCGGAAATCCCCGGGCTATTTATAGCTCTCGTCCATTATCCAGCGCTCGACTTACGAGATAAACGAAGGCTGGAAGGTTGCCAAGGAAAGCATGCGTTCACTTGCTGATGCCTCGCCGAGTAGATGCACAGTGGTAGACGTGTTTGTCCCTGGTCTGCGTACTGTTTAGTGACGTTTCTAATTAGGGATGGATGTGTATATCGGCATGTACATGTTTATATTATCATTTATCCTTGATCAGTAAAACGATTTTTTATGCTGTTTTTATCCTGTGTGCGACCAGCCGTTCTCATGAACCAATTTACAGTCATTGTTTCATTCATACGTGCGTTTAGTCTCCAATTTCAACACCCTTCCCGTCTTCACATGGCAGCTTTGAATCTTCGCAAACTCGTAGGCCTACAGTCAAGTTTTACGTCATTACGACCGGGCTCATTTTCTTAGTGTTTCTGCGATCCGATCACAAAATTCGGCGCATTGGCATCTGTTTTGTCTCAAGTGCAACCGATCACGATATCGTATCGGTATAGTTCGCTCAAGGTGAAGCCTTGTTTGCCGCTATCTCTATCCCTATCACTATATATCTATATCTATCACGATATCGTATCGGTATAGTTCGCTCAAGGTAAGCCTTGTTTGCCGCTATCTCTATCCCCGGGTGTGTTCCCCGATGTCGACAGTCACATCAGCTGGCTAGATGGCTCCGCCCACGCGCTCTCGCTGTCAACTCAGTACAATCGTATAGCTCTCTCTGTGCTCATACTTTGAAAAGCTTCGATGTGCTTTCAATGATACCGAATGTCCGAACTAATACGTTCAAAGGAAGTTTTAACAAACTTGCATTTTTTTTAATTTGGATTTGGATTTTGTCTAATTTGAATTTGCATATTTCAAAATGGCTTCTTTCTTTCTTTCTTTTTATTGCATAATGGCGACCCCTCGCAATATGTGTCCGGGGTATATTACAGGTCACAGGTCTTAAAACTAAGTTATAGGCCTACATATATTATACTATCTCACAGGCAGTATAAAAACTAACATCATAAAATCCCTTAATAAATAGGCTACATTAAAATATATGAGCATGAGAATGATGTATAAAATAAATATATATATTAAAAACAATGAAGGACATAGGCCTTGTATTGTCGAAGTCAGTACATGTCACTCGATTTCAATCGACCTTCTTTAAAAGCTACAATTGAATAAAATGCATTTTGCACCAGGTAGGTATATATTTTTGGTGTGAGCTGTTTTGTGTATCTATCTGTTTTATATTGTTTGGTAAACTGTTGAAAAGAGTTACCCCCGCTATATGTGAGCCTTTTTGGCATCTCGTGTTGCTGTGGGTATCTATTATGCATTAGTTGAGGCACATATAAATTATGGTATTATTTTGTGGGGAAACAGTAGTAGGAAGAACACTAATCGAATCTTTAAATTACAAAAAAAAAGCGGTAAGATGTATACTTCATTTAAGAAGATTTCACTCGTGTAGGGAACATTTCAAATCACTAAACATCTTAACTGTCCCTGCTAAATATGTGTATTGCTCCATTCTTTATGTTCGTGAACATTTCTATCATAAGCTTGCAAAGGGTAGCGACACTCACAATCATGAGACGAGAAATAAAGGTAACATTTTTGTCGCTGCTGGTAAATTAAAACTGGGAGAAAAGGCTCCAATCAATGCAGGAATAAAGTTTTTTAATAAATTGCCTGATAATATAAAGTCAACTGAAAGTTTAACTCTGTTTAAGTCTAAATTAAAGGAGTATATGTTGGGTATTTGTCTTTATAGAGTTGAGGATTTCTAGATTTGGGCTTAATGTGTTACCATGAAAATATGTTTTAAGAAGCTTTTTAAATTTAAGTCTTAAGTCTATTATTAACAGTCATATGATAATTTTTAATTTAATTTTCAATTTTTAATGTTGATTTTAATAATAAACCTTTAATTGGTATTCTTAATTATTATTATTATTACTATTATTATTATTGTTATAAAGTGAGTACCAGTACTACTACTACTAGTGAGTAAGATGTGTATGGTTGCTTGGACAGTTGGTACTTACCAGTAAATTAATGACAACTGCATGATGTATTTAGTGTATATTTTGTGTTCTGTGATTGTTATGTGTACTTGTTGACAATGTATTATGGCTGTTATATAGCCAGTAATGAAACTGCTTAATAAACTGAACTGAAATATGTATGTAAATTACCTTTTTGCCTCGTATTATGTTGGTGAATATTTTCATTTGTTGTTATATTTTTACCATTTTTGTTTACAATATTATTGGATGAGCGTAGCGAGCGAAGCGAAGATTCCATTTCACTACACTGGAGAAAAAAATCCGGAATGTTTTTTTTTTTTTTCTTTCTGTATTTTTGTGTGTTTGTTAACACGATTCCGGCTAAACCGATACTCCGATTGCAATGAAATTTTATGGAGACCTTCGAAATCTCTGAACTTAGAACTGCCACGTTTTTGAGCGCAATCGGGAAATTTTTTCACATAAAAAACGCAATTTTACGATTTTTTTTTATTTAAAAAAAATTCTTCGACTTATAACACCTACATGCTTTATCCGATTGTAATGATTTTTTCACAGAACCTTAATTTTATGAATTAAGATATTCGTGTGAAATTTGAGCGTAATCGAAAAATTATTTCTCATGAAATCAAAATTTATGTTTTTTTTTCTTTTTAAAAACAATTCTTTGACTTATAACACCCTACATGCTTTATCCTATTGTAATGATTTTTTTACAGAACCTTAATTTCATGAATTAATATATTCGTGTAAATTTGAGCGCAATCGAATAATTATTTCTTATGCAAATTGCAATTTTACGATTTTTTTCTTTTAAAAAATTACGATTAATTAAAACAATTAAGTTAATTTTTTATTTTATTTAATTTAATTATAAAAATTAAGTTAATTTTTTATATAATTTAATTTAATTAAAAAAAATCTTCGACTTAGTAATGATTTTTTCACAGAACAACAGAAAATCCGCGTAACACATGGCATCTCAATGCACCATATACGCTCATCCAACAACGCGGCGGGACTTAAGCGTTTTCCTAGTGTTTAAGGAGCTCATATACATAGATGCACGGTACAGTAAGTATTTTCATTTTTTTAAATGTTTGTATACATGATTGTCTATATGAAAGGCCTCCCAGGATGCAAACTGCTCTTTTTTGTAGTTTAAATATTTCATTAATGTGTGTAGTGCTACCCCATATTTGTATCCCATACCTAACTAATGATTCGAAATATGCATGGTAAGCAATTTTTGCTGTTTGAACACCCGTGGCATCTCTTATCACTCTCAGTGCAAAGCATGCAGAGCTCAATTTGGGGGTCAGTTTATTTAACTGTGCTTCCCAATTTAAATTTTCATCTACTGTAACTCCAAGGAAACCCGTGTTTGTGAGTCCTGCTATTTTGAAATTTTTATCCATCTCTAGTTCTGGGAGTTTGTCAATTTGTTTCTGGTATAGATGGAACTGGATAAAATTTGTTTTTGATATATTCATTCCTAGTTTATTTGTTGTAAGCCAATGTTGGATTAAATTTGCTCAATTTGGACCCCCTAACTGGGTTTAAAAAAAACACTTGCTTGATAAGAGCAGTGATATCGTCAGAAAAAAGGACACTTGATTTTTCCCAAATTTTTTTGGAGATCTTTTTACCTATGTATGTATAGGCTAATAAAAAAATGGGGGGATTAGACTGTGCCTTGAGGCACTCCTCTTCGGTTTTACCCAAATCTGAATAGATTTCTGAAAAATTTTCCCTTTTTCCGTTTTCATGCCAAATTTTAGTTTTTTGTTACGTTTGGTTTAAATATGATTAAACCCCATTTTAGTGCATTATCTCGAATGCCTACATTTTAATTTTTTTAATATATCTCGTGATGAACACAGAAAAAATGCCTTGCTTAGATCAAAAAAAATTGCCAAGGGCTACCCCCCTTTTTCCAGGCTTTGAAGCTAGATTTTTATTTTCTACTAGTGCTGGATTTTGATTTTTTTTTTGTAACCTTTTTGGGATTTTTGAAACAGTATTTTGTTTTTTTCTAAGAAGTCAATAATCATTTTTTACATTGTCCTAGAATTTTTGAAAATATTGGTAATATTGAGATGGGCCTATGGGGTTTTAATTGTTTTTTTTTTTTTTTTTTTTTTATTTCATAATACAAATTTTTTTTATTGTCATAAAAACATAGAAATACAGGGGACTATACACCATAGAAAAAATTGTACAAATAAAAAATTAATGTTACATACCTACAGAAATAAATCAACAAGAATAAAACAAAAAAACCCACAAAGCCTGAAAAAGGCTTAACTGTGGGGTAAAAAAAAATTTTAAATAAATTTTTTAAAGATGGTACAATACAGAAAAGGGAAACATATAACCAAAAAACAGAAAAACATTAGTATAAATACTTGGGTTGCATACATTTCATTAATTTGTGAAAACCCAAAAAAAATTACAGAAAAAGAACAAAGAGCTTAAAAAAATAAAAAATAAATCGGAAAAATTGTAAAAAAGGGTCAGAAAAGAAGATAAGTTTTAGTTCAGTTTTTTTTTTTGAAAGTTGACAAGGTTTTCAGTGGGGAGGGATAAAAGTTAACGTAGAAGGCCGAGTAAGAAAGGAACGTTGGCCAATTTGTTGTTAAAATTGGGAATTTTGAATGCCCCCCCCCTTTTAGCCTTGTACCCTTTGCATGAGTCAAACAAAAATCTTGAAATCTGATTTAAAATAGAAGTGTAAAAAATTATTATAAACAATGAGATATTGGCAGCCTTTTACAAAAAAAAAATTTTTGTTTCGGGGATTTCGAATGGGTTTTTTTAAAGTCACCCTTTCCCCATTTTTAACATTTTTTTTTGTAAATCTTAAAAACCCTTTAAATGGGGACACCGCAAAATTGCCCAAGCTAAAATGCCATACAAACAAAAGTTTGGGCTAGGTTTGATACACGGTTTTCCAAATAAGGAAAAAGGTAAATAATATTTTAGAAATAAAGCCGGAGGAGCAAGGCGTAGTCTGTTACATAATTTATCAATATGATTTCCACGAAAAGTGCCTATTACATTAATCCCAGGGATCATAAAATATTTCACATTCAAAATTTTCCCATACATTCACAATCGGTCAATTCAGCCATAGTATGAACAGTTTAAAACAAGATAAAAATATTTAATTGGAAAAACTTTTTCGGGTTGTGGGGTGTGCTATAGTACAATTTTTGGGTTTTTGAAGAGTTTAAATTTTAGTTCTTATCGTGATTCCAACGTAAAAGATGTTAAAATCAGACTGTAGTAAGCATGCGCAACACGAATATTAAAATGCACCGCGGTAAAACAGTTTGTCAGCCCCTAAGGAAAAAATAAAGCAATATTAAGACATTTTACATAAAGTTTAAATATATCAAAAAAAGTAGGTCCCAAATAGGGGCCCCGGGGGACTCCAGAAAAACACAAAGTTTTTTTCCTAAAGTGGCCCTTACATGCACTTCCAGAATCTAATAAGATGTTTTTAAAACCAATCCAAACCAAACCACGAATGCCAAAAGGACTCTAAAGCTTTTAGAATTTCTGGGGGTTTTTTCGTGTCAAAAGCTTTTCTAAAATCCACAAAAAAAGCAAAAGTGCATATGTCTTTAATTTAGAATTTTCAAAATTAGGAACTCTTTTAAAACAGGGTAAGGTACTTTTTCCTTTTTGAAAAACCCAAATGTTTCTATTCGAATCCCCTTTTTTTTTTAAAAACTCCACCAAGTTATTAGCAACATGCCTTTCTAAGAGTTTCTCAAAACTTTGGGAATATAGCTTAGGCCTTTATTAAGAATCTTTTTGTGTAGGGGGGTGACAACGAGAGTTTTATTTTTTCTGGAAATGTTCCTGTTGTTGGGATGAATAAAAATTGGAATAAGGGCCATTTTTTATTGACTACTTTTTTTTTACTATTGAGGGGTTTATCCCACCCCAAAAACCCCAAATGATGACGTGTTTTTTTAAGCTTGGACAATGCGACTATTTTTTTTCATTACTTTAGCAAATGTCAATAGTTTTTTTATTGGTTCTTTATGTATTTTATTATCTCAAAAGGGTCTTAGGGTAACTAATTTTGTGGTCTGTTCCCCTAGCTACCATTTTTTAGCAATTTTTAAAAAAAAGGTTAAAAGCATCTGCTACTTTCCCTTTGGGGTTATCTACCCTATTTACCGGTTTTTTGGATAAATTTTTATATTTAAAATTTAAATTATTACGGTACTACGTACGGTACGCGGGAGGCGGGGACGGTAGGTGGGAAAAAATAGTATTGTACGGCAACTGTCTTTTTCTTTAATCACTGATCAAGCAGAAAACTATGAAAACGCCAAAGGTTTGATAGATGATTGAGAAACTATGTTGAGTAGGGGCCTACCCGGGAACATTCCCTTTTCCCCCTGTAGTCTATCATGGGGTAGAGTGGATTTTGGCCGTACATTGTGCACCCTTCCAACTAAAACCCACCCCAAAAACAAACCCATTTTTTACCAAAAGGTTTTTACTATCAATAATTTTAAGCAAAAAATTTTTTCCCGGGTACTTTCATATATGATAGGCTTATAGTCGCCTATGGGTGCTCACCCCCTCTCTTTTTTTATCGAGAAGATTTTCTAATGTTTATCTTGAGTTTTTAGATCTGAAATGAAGGTTTTTTTGATAGAGATAAGCTCACTCTTACCAACCCCCCCAAGTGACAGATGCGGGGGGACCCCATGTGTGATTAGTGTGTCACACGCGTTTTTTCGCTTACATCCGTGTGTGCTGTTCACTTTCGCCCCACAAAAACCAGACATTTCATGCATTGTGGGGGTGGTGGGGGGGGGGGGGGCGATGTTTTTAGCGAAAAGTAATCAAGGGGAAAGCAAAACTTTTAGTTTCAGAAGTGTTAGTATTATTTTGGTTGAAGTTCAACCCCTTCGGCCAAAAAAAGTGGCCAATTGAAATTTTCGGATTTTCGTATTTAATTTCCCCTTTTACTATTTTTCCCAAAATTTTTCCCTTTTTTAAAAAACCCCCCAATAAAAAAATTTTCCCTTTTTTCCAAAAGAAAAAATTTTAATTTTTT
>JAMZAV010014270.1:0-15460 GCA_024449915.1 Sweltsa coloradensis
TTATCCCGAGTGGGCTCTAATCATAGACATTGTACTATTATTATCCCAGTGGGCTCCCATAAAATACATTCATTATAAATTCACATTAGTATAGTATCAGTGTAGGCCTACTATATTTTATTCTAGAATGAACTTTTAATTTGTTATGTATTAATGGTTAGTTATTCATTAATACATTATACAACCAATACACAATATTCAATTCGTACCTAGTGCAATACCCTATAAAATAAAATAAAATACCCAGGGGTATAAATTTACATTAATAGTTAATACTATTGATTTTCATTAGTCATTGAATCATTTATCCCAGAATGAACATTTTTCATGTGACTTAGCCAGAAAACTATAGATAGATTTTGTAATTTCTGGATTAAATTTTAAAAAATATAGGCCTAGCTAACGTGTTTTGAAATGCATACAATACTAGAGAAAACACAGCCCGTACAAAATTCAAGTAAAGATTGCAAGGTTTACTCAATCTCTCAGTGGAATTTTTAGGAACCTTGGGCATGTAAGATTCTATAGGCCTACACCTTGATCACTGCTTGCACTCACTGCCTGACAAACATGATTTGATAAGAATGACTTCTTAAAGAACAAAACCATTGTCGTTAATTAAATCCTATACATGTACGCCTATTTCAATTTATTATTTCTTGTGAGTTTAAATCGTAACGTATTTTGCTCAAATGCTAACTGCACGCTAATGATTGTGCCGGATGTCTGTTTGAAATTTCAACGCAATTTGTTTAGCCATTCGTCCGTTCTAGAGCGAATTCACTCACCGACAACTTAGAAACAGACTAAAAGTCCTGTTTCTGTTTGTGTTTAGTGGTAAGACTTACTTGTTCTGTATGAAATGTAATAAAATAGAATTATTGTAGTTCTATAGTACTTCGGGTATTTTCAAGACCCTTTGAATGCCAACTTTTTTTTATTAGTTTTATTACATTTCATAAAGAACAAGTAAAAGTCTTAAATTTTATTTCAATATAACCTGACCACAGATAGTGTACTTTATTATCTGTGACCTGGCTGTTCTAAGAATCTTTGCTTTTATAATTGGTCAGTAATTAATTATTTTTTATTTAGTCAACCCACTCAGTCACATGGCCTACCATTAGGCATATGCCTTTGAACTGATTTCCGTTGTGAATAGGCCTATCTAAGATTACCTAATTGCCTTATTTCTTATTCCTAGGCTATCTAATAAGAAAATCTTCAGTAGGCCTATGGCATGGGTGAAAGATAGTTTCTTTATGTGTTACCAACGAGTCATCGAAGTAAAGTGCTTGTCTATAACAATGAGCTAGTCCAATTTAATAATTGTTTGGGTAATTGGAGTACCCAATGTCATCCCTGTGTACATTAATGCCTATTAATTACAAAATGCTACCCTGCAATGATTTTGTTACATGGTAATCACTGTAAATATATTTTTGGGAGATCACTGTGGCACCAAAGGTCTTAACAGCATTTTTGGCTTTTCTGTTATAGTAGGCCGGCCTGCAATATGATAGAAACATCTTAAACATTAATTCCTGTTATCATGTCACCTCGTCTAGATGTATTAGACTTTTGGTACACAGCTCTGAACTGAAATAGTATTTTAAATGTCTTGCTACCCAAAAAGCAACCCAACACAACAAAACTACCCGATAAATAAAAATAAAATACTAGTAACTAGTAAGTATTAATTACCCTCAGAACTAAGCTCTTTCCGCCCTATTGTACTACATACATTAATTAATTTTAGCCTAAATCAACATTGTGAGGATATCTCTCCTATTATGCATTAGGCCTAGGCCTACAGAATTTTAGCAGAAGCCTAGAGGTCATAACATTTAAAATTTAATATCTAGGCCTACAGCTCAGTGTTAATGTTATAACTATAATTCAGGTAGGGCCTACTGTACCTAAGGTACTATGTTGACTTAATTTATAGAACCTAGGCGTAGATGACAAATTGTTGATGTGAAGGTGCTTTAAATAATAATTAATGTCAATGTAGTCCTACCGGTCCATACAAATTTACATAGATTATGTAGGTCTGCAAAAGCCTGTATTCTTGAAATTCTGAAGCTACTAGTACCTATAGGGAGGGCATGATCCTCCATTATTTGTAGATAGTGTGGGTGCAGTTTGGTTTTACATTGTTGCATTACTGATGCAGTATCAATATCATTAATCTGGCCATAGTTTATAAGATACCTTGGCCTAACTGCTGTGGCCAGTGAGTGCCAAGCAATCTAAGTTTTTATTTAGGCTATACTGTACTTTGGCCTACTAGCAAGGCTGGGCAAAGAAATTGTTAGGCCTATTTCATTACGATATCGATAAATGGGAAATTTTTTTTATGATATTTGAACTCCATTATCAAAATTTAAAAAAACAAAGTCCTAAAATGTGGAAATGAAATCAAGGAGATTAATTTAGCGGAATATATAAATGTTGATTGGGGTCGGTAAATACCCAAGAAAAATTGATTTCTTCACATTTTGGCTCATCACGTGCAAAATGATGGTGGAGGTATTAGTATTAGTATTAGTAGTTTTAGGGCGTTTTCAACGGCAAAGATTATTCGCGCGATGTGCCGGGTCATTAAACGCGGGTGTGAGAATGTAAAAATTGTTTTGAACTTTTGGGGTGATACGGATACCTTATCAATCATTATCATTTTATATCCTTTTTGCCACACATTGTTAATGCTGTTTTGGTCACATTGTCAGGAATCCCAACTCTTCAAATTTACAAAATTAAAAAAAAAATTACACAATATTCAAATTTCTAGGCTATAGGCCCTACATTACTATCAAAAATTTTTTTGCGATATTGAAGTTGAATGATATGTCATAGCCCAGCCCTACTACAGACAGTTAGGCATGTATCTTAATACCGGTACTTGAAAGTATTTATAGGACTTCCAATGACTATTGGCTGCATTGACCTTTTTTCCCATCAGAACGTCCAATTTGCGGGAGTCACACACAAATTTCACCCCAAGTTTTCAAAGGAATTGTTGTAAAAAAGTAAAGCAAAGTAGTAATGCATAAAGCTCTTTCAGTCAAGTATAAATTAATAGAAACAAGGCCACCCAATTAGTACTATAAAACACTGAAATTCACTGACCTAGCAACTAGCAAGCTAGCCTACCTTAACTGCAAGTGTAACACTGGTGGAATAAATCACATGAAATAGGTGTCCTATGTAGGCCCTACCCCTATTCCAAAGTTGTCAGTAAGCCTATCCCTATAGACGCCAATTGATTTCAAACTGTTCAAAGAAATACAATAGGCATATGTATCCAAATGCATGCATGTATTGCTTCTTGAAGGTGTATCTAAAATATTTTACAGGGTTCCCACAATATGGGGTCAATATACTGGTACCAGTATCAAAAAAAAAATGATGTTGTTCAATTGAATCTCAACAGGTAGAAGACATTGTTAAAAATCTCTTAAGAAAAGAGCATGCTATAGATGTAACAGTCAACACCACTGTATTAGGGATGGTAAGGTTAAACGTAAAAACGTTTAGTGGTTGTGTAGATGTTATTAAATCAGTCTTAGGGTTAGTAAAGTAACTTAAACAATTAATTTATTAATTTCATTT
This sequence comes from Sweltsa coloradensis, assembly GCA_024449915.1. Classification (NCBI taxonomy): domain Eukaryota; kingdom Metazoa; phylum Arthropoda; class Insecta; order Plecoptera; family Chloroperlidae; genus Sweltsa; species Sweltsa coloradensis. The sequence goes on from JAMZAV010014270.1 coordinate 3,616, forward strand.
AAATGGGTCCTTTTTTGACTGGTATGCAAGTAGTTCATTTACATAGTGGTGCTATGATGCTTACAATTGACATTAATTGCGTTTTGTACGATGCATATTTGCTGCTACTCACAAGTGACCCTAGATAGGCGGGCCGGTTATTCCTCTGGCCCAGGCTGAGTGCATGCAAAGCCCCGCCACCCTCATTACAGACTCCGTGGAAGTAGACCGCCGGAATAACGGCGCGTTTAACTATCAATTTGTGAAGCCAGAAAAATACGCGGTCAACTGATAAAATGCGATCAATTCAAGGGGTTACACGTAGGAAACTACCCAGTTTTCCCGTGTCCCTACACTGTAGCCCGCACCATTACATGCGGCCCCTCCAGGTTCACAAGTTTGTTCTCTGTTTTTGGGGTGTTGCCCAGATACAGGCGCCATACTGACTCGGTTCTTGTCGGCAGCCGTGAGAGACAGTCTCCCCAATAAACTTACAGCCACGGAATCAATGTGACTTGGCCGCCCAGCACCTTCTATTTTGTTTGGCGATCACTTGTGGTACACGCGTTCACGCTCAATCACCTGCATTCAAGTTCAAGTCCACATCTTCTCGTACTTTTTGATCGGGGCTTTTGTGATGTTGATAGATCTGTAGGGGAGTTATAAGCCTATAAGGTAGATATGCTAAAAATAATACCTAGGCCTATTATAGCACGTCTAGAAAATGTTTTAAATATGAAGTGCAGTGAAATCATAAATAAAGTATCTCCAAATAAGTACATACTCAACCAATGGTTAACTAGTGGTGCCTGCTAGTATAGATATTCCTTGTGTAGTGCAATATTATATTCTAAAATAAAGTTGTATATTGTTCTCCAAACTGTAAGGGACATGAACACCGGAACCCAATATACAGCATCAATTATTAATTGTGTATTTACTATTTTTTTCTGTAATTTGTACACGTTATACAAAAATTACAGAATGAGACAGGAAAGCAAGCCTTTGTGGTCCATTCACTGCAGTGATCCTGCCCCATTCAATTAACAAGAGCATGTTTTACTTAAAACCAAGTTTACGTGACAGGACACCAAAACGTTGCTTCATTTAATGTGAACAACAAACACAAACAATTGACACAATACATAATTTGTTAGTGCACAAATTGTTCTGGCTGTAAAAACCATTGCATTCAGCATTTGCCAATTTAATTGGGAAATAAATTTTTGTACCAGAGAATTCAAACAAGTTTGCTCTGGAAACTAGTATCTACTTATGGTGAGCGTTTATAGTATAATGTCAAAGTGTACCTATTTTAAGGAAGTATTGGTAGCGTTGTACAGTCTGCAAACAACAGCAGGCCTGACAACCAGTATTTTGAAGCAAAAGGGTTCTCATTAGTCCATTACTGCTTTTGTAATTTGCAGATAGGTCTATAGTAGCCTACTTTCTAATTCATTCAATATTGGCCACAAATACGTACTTTGGGGATGCACAATGATAAAATAACTTTCCCAGATCACGAATGTCAAATTATCGTTTGCACAAATTGAATAGCACAAGCACAAGAAAAAAGATCCAAGAAATACGAAGAAATACGATCCATACTATGACGATTTTTGGAAAATTTCTGTAGCAAAACAATTGTTCAATAATATTTTTGTATCATATCGTAACAGATTATTGTGTGCATCCCTAATTACGTACCGGTACATTGAATTGTGCTTCATTACGCTTCAAAAGTACTATATGATGGTGTTCCAAATAATTTGACTGTCTAAGCACTGCCCAAAGTAGTCCGTGTTCTGTAATGATTGTTACCAAGTACATAGCAATTATAATGTATGCCTAATTATTCACATACTTTCTCATAAAATGCAAAGCCTAGTGGCCTAGATGTAGTCTATGTGTGTGTTTTTTTTTTTTTTTTTTTTTTAATAACTTGTAAAGGTCCTTCTACAAAGAGGTACTATTGTAATTTTCTTATGGTCTAGCTCTAGGAGTGACATCTTACTCCTTAGTTGGGTATTTAGTTAGCCTATTTTCACTGTTTTGGTTTAGGCTATATGTTTTTCACAACATATTATAACACTCATCACAGGCCTGGATGGATATCAAGTTTTTAGTTGAACCCAAGATTTTGTAATAGGTACCGGTACCTACTCTATTTATAAATGGATAGAACTTGCTTTGCTTATTGATGTATGAATTAGTAGGCCTTACCTAAATACATGTATTTACTGCCATCTGCTATATTGACAATCATTTATATATTTATTTTGTTAAACTTTATTATTAGTTATTTATTATTATTATTTATTTATTAACTTTATTTTTATTATTCTTGTTTTCAAGGCAGTAGGCCTATCCCAGGTTCAAATCCTGGTTCAAGCTAAAGGTCTTATTCGGTGTGTGTTTAATTTAAAAAATAATTTATTTGGATCAAAAAGCAGTAAATGTGTCTAAAGTGCACTTTAAATTCATTTCAACTATAAGCTACAAACACTAAAATTTTACATTTTACTGAGGGAAACATGTTAGGCTTATATAGGGTCCAATGAATGTCCCTCTTCAGGTGAACTGGGTATGTTGCTGCGGATAGGACAATTGTGAAGGGATGTCCGAGGGCTATTTAAAAGGACTCAATCCCTTGCATTCGCATTAACGACTGAGGAAAACCTCGGAAAAATCCTTCACTCAGGATTGCCGATCACAACGAGATTTGAACCACAAACCTCCCTAATCAGAGTCTAGCGCTCGAGCTAACACTGTCGGTTACAAACTCTAGAGGTGCATTTGTATTATGCATAGTTTTGATTCAAACAAATTAAAAGTATTTGATACAATACAATACAATTTTCTTAAATGTGTATGAAGTATTTTGAATCATGAGTTTAAAAGGCCAATTTGTAAAATACATTATTTCTCGATTTGGTTAGTGCATTAGATAATGACCTTTATAAACTAAGAAAACGCCAGTCGTTGTAAGACGAGTCAGCGAGCCCTACCTGCGGCTGGATCTATAGAATAGACAGCATGGATCTTTCCTCCCTAGCCTATCATAGGCTAGAGTGGCGCATTATGGCCTTACAGTTGACGCGCACTTATAACTAAACCTTATATGTGAATCAATTAAATGCAATGTTCGTGGATACTCAACACATGATTCGCTCATTCGCCTAACGACTTTGGCGTTTTCCTAGTCTAGTTGGCTAAGTTGCCTTTATACCCAAAATGTTAGAGACTTGGGTTCAAACAACGGTCAGGATAGATTTTTATATCTGGATTGTATTAAAAAATTATAGAACGTGTTTTGAAAAGCATATATACAGTACTGGTAGTATGGAAAACATAGCCAGTAGCCTACAAAACACGTGTAAAGATTGCAGGGTTTACTGAAACTCGCAGCAGAATTATGGGGAACCATTTGTGGCGATACACCTTGGTCACTGCATGCCTTCACGACCTGACAAACATGATTCGATTAAAATAACTTCTTGAAGCACAAAACCATTGTCGTAATTAAATCCTACATATTTTGAGCCTATTTTTCAATTTATTATTTCTTGTGAATTTAAATCGTAAGGGATTTTGCTCAAAATTTTAACTGTACGCTGAAGACTTGTGCCAGATGTCTGTTAAAAATTTCAGCTCAATCTGTTTAGCCCAATCTGTTTAGCCGTTCTGGAGCGAAGTCATTCACTCACTCACAGACAAAAAAAAAACAGATCTTGCACTCACTTGTCTAATAATGTTTGGTGGTCAGTTCAAAGGCAACAGCTATTTTGTTGCTGTTTCATCCATTCAGATCTATTGTGCAACTATACAATTCAGAAGTTATAAGGTTACCGTCTCGATGGTTCTAGTTGGCTAAGGCACCTACCTGGATAGTGGGAGACCCAGGTTTGAATCCCGGTCGGGATGAATTTTTAAATTTATGGATTGTATTAAATATTGAATACATTATGTTAATCGTTATGTAGGTGAAAAATGAATCATTCGGCGGCGTCCCAGATCTACACTTAAAATAGGGCCTACTTGTGTGTGAATTCTGCAACTTGGTGAAATGATGCATTTCACACCTTTCTTAATATATTTAGGCCACAAAATGCTTGAATTAAAATTCAATTCAATTGTTTTTATGATCTCATTTAAGTGACTAAAGTTGATTTTAATTTTATTTACTAATCTAAACAAAAGAGGTAGTGATTTTGAGCACATTTTTGTAGTAAAATGTCTCTTTATCAATATTATATCTTGCTTAAACAGTAATTAAAAGAATTAGTGGGTTCTCTTATCATGATATTTGTGGGTCCCGTGTGCAATTTTGTGATAGAGTATTGAGAGTGGCATCATTTTTTTCCTTGGTAAAGAACTGATTCAGAAAAGTGATGGTGGGGATCTGGGACACGCGACTGGAAGGGGTGAGGGGGTGGGGGTTAAAATGTCTAAATTTGTAAATATAATCAAATATTTTTTCTCATTTTTTCTACAATTCTAAATTGTTTTAATTATTTTTAGCTTTTTAACACTATATTAACTTATATATTTCAATAAATCATTAAATTGACCGCCATAATTGGATTCAAAATGGCGGAAATAATTATTTCTTAGAATTCCGCACATAGTCGTGTGGGATATCAGGTTAAAGGTATTAACGTCTCAATATGGATAAGAGAAACTGTTTCATGGTCATGGTTATCACTAAAGTACCAATATCGACATTGATTTGACTTGTAGACCAGTGTTCTACCGATTTCTTCATAATATACATTAATTTATGTTGCCATTGCCAATATTTTAGTTATTTTTTTACTGCAGAGTACAAATGTATGACCTGGCATTATGATAGAGTAAATGACATCCAACAAAATTTAAGTTCAATATATTTTTCCAATATATTTTAATACATTTTGATTTAGCACAAGAAATCGTACTATATTCAACAGTTCTTAGGCACGCAAGGGATGTCACACATTACTGGCTCATACGATTTATCATCATCTATAGTCCATCCAAAATCTGTTACTGGTGGTATAAGAGGGTTTGCAACATGCGATTGCCCATGCCACCAAATCAATGCTTGATAATGAGCTCTTCTGATAGCTGGGCGTAGTGCAGCTTGAGTCGGTGGCATACTTATGCCTTATACTTGCTTTTAAGTAAAAAAATACAAACAACCAACATAAACACCATCGTTTATCACGTAGAGTATTTATTTTGGGCACTCGTAAGTACACAGAGCATATGTATTCTTCAAGGACTCGATAGGTTAGTGATGCAAGGGCTTCCAGGACATTGTCATCAGCGTCTACAAACCTGTTCCAGAAACTGGTCTTAGATTTACCAGAAAATGAACCAGTAATGTCAGCTCCAGAAAGAGAATGCATTCCGAGTAAAGCAACAACTCGTTTTGTCCCATTGCTTCAGAATTTTGGTCGTATTGAAATTCGACGTGGTTTAACCTCTGTTTAAAACCAGATAAGAATGTTTCTGGAGTTGTAAATATCGATGTGTATAGCCAACACTAGAAACGTCAGTGCAGATAGTCAAGGACTGAGGCCCTCTTTCGGTTGCATGAAGTGCCAGACCTTGGTCTAGCGCACTATCAGAAATTTGTTCGTGAACGTATCATTGATGACTGTTAATTTGTGGGATACAGTTACCACAAAACAAGTTGAGACTGTGTAAGACTTTGTCAAAGAAAGTAAAAGTAAAAACCAAACAGGGTGTTGTTCAATTAAAGAAGACAGGAAAGCTTTTCAATCGTCTTGTTGTTCTATGTCATTCTCTGCCAAAAATAAATCTTAAAGAATAAATTGGTAAATACGAGCTATCTGCTGTTCCATGCAGTATGTTTGGAAATGAATGGACCATGACCACGGTTAATCAAAAGGAAGCTAACGCATCATTTGGAAGACCACGCATCCAAAGAACTGCAAGCTGTCGATACAGAATCTCCAAATCCAAATGAATAATCCCATCTCTGAATATCAGTTGGGAGTTGGAATGGCAGAAATACAACGCAATAAAGCTTGCAAAGGACACCAGGACAATTTTCAGATTTGGCAGATCAGTTTTGTAAGAAAGTATTTTCAAAGTATGGGAGTTTCTCAGAGGTTCATGTTGTATTTGATACGTATGTTTAGAAATCGCTAAAAAAAATCACAAAAAACAAAACGGCAGCTGGGAAAGCCCCCCATTCAGTAAAAATAGAACCTCACACATTAATAAAATCGGTCCCTCTAAACAACTTATGTCCCATTTCAAAAATAAAGATTCGATTACAGAATTGTTGAGTAAAAGTATATTAAAATGGCTACAGACTTGAATGAAAATGTATTGTTTCTTACCGCAACATTGCAAAAGCCACTAAACTTCATGTCGACAAAAGCATTTCTCAAGAAGAGGCCGACACGACAATCATTCTCCATGCACTTCATGCAACCGAAAGAGGGGCTCAGTTCTTGACTATTATCACTCCAGACACTGACGTTCTAGTGTTGGCTACACATCGACATTCACAACTCCCAAAAGATTCTTATCTGGTTTTAACAGAATTTAAACAACGCCTAATTTCATTACGAAAATTTCTGAAGCATTGGGACAAAAACGAGTTGTTGCTTTACTCGGAATGCATTCTCTTTCTGAGCTGACATTACTGGTTCATTTTCTGGTAAATCTAAGACCAGTTTCTGGAACAGGTTTTGTAGACGCTGATGACAATGTCCTGGAAGCCCTTGCATCACTAGGTGGAACAAAAACAATTATTGGAAAAGAAACCTATCGAGTCCTTGAAGAATACATAATGCTCTGTGTACTTGCGAGTGCCCAAAATAAATACTCTACGTGATAAACGATGGTGGTTATGTTGGTTGTTTGTATTTTTTACTTAAAAGCAAGTATAAGGCATAAGTATGCCACCGACTCAAGCTGCACTACGCCCAGCTATCAGAAGAGCTCATTATCAAGCATTGATTTGGTGGCATGGGCAATCGCATGTTGCAAACCCTCTTATACCACCAGTAACAGATTTTGGATGGACTATAGATGATGATAAATCGTATGAGCCAGTAATGTGTGACATCCCTTGCGTGCCTGAAGAACTGTTGAATATAGTACGATGTTCTTGTGCTAAATAAAAATGTATTAAAATATATTGGAAAACTATATTGAACTTAAATTTTGTTGGATGTCATTTTACTCTATCATAATGCCAGGTTATACATTTGTACTCTGCAGTAAAAAATAACTAAAATATTGGCAATGGCAACATAAAATTAATGTATATTTTGAAGAAATCGGTAGGACACTTGTCTACAAGTCAAATCAATGTCTATATTGGTACTTTTAGTGATAACCATGACCATGAAACAGTTCTCTTATCCATATTGATGACGTTAAATACCTTTAATCTGATATCCCACACAACTATGTGCGGAATTTTAAGAAATAATTATTTTTGACATTTTGAATCCAATATGGCGGTCAATTTAATGATTTATTGAAATATATAAGTTAAATATAGTGTTTTAAAAGCTAAAAATAATTAAAACAATTTAGAATTGTAGAAAAAAAATGAGAAAAATAATTTGATTATATTTACAAATTTGAACATTTTAACCCCCACCCCTCACCTCTTCCAGTCGCGTTCCCAGATCCCCACCATCACTTTTCTGAATCAGTACTTCACAAGGAAAAAAATGATACCACTCTCAATACTCTATCACAAAATTGCACACGGGATTAGTTAACAAAACCCACTAAATATACTACAACAAGATACTAACATGTAATTAAAAACATATGCCTAATGAAAGGTTACCTACTGAAAAATCTGTTCTGTAACTAAGTCATGGAGTACTGTAATAATATATGTTTTATTTACGTTAGGCTACTTCGGCCTACGTCTTAGTTTGTTGAAGAATTCCTAATATGAAGATGATATATACATATATATATATTCTGCTTCAAATGTTAAATACTTCATCCGCATCACGTGTTTATTTTTGTTGTGCAATATATATATATATATATTAGTACTTTAGACAGAAATTAAAAAAGTGACTACACCGGAATTAATTATTACCGGGGTTTTAATTTATGTCTAAAGTACTAACATAACAGCGTCATAGTCGCCTACTATAAAGCTAAGGTTACACATATATATATTTATATGAATGAACTAGGTTTTTTGGTTATAATGCCACGTTTATTTACATTAGGCCAACGTTTCGATGAAATTTCACTCATCTTCTTCGGGGCCAATACAAATTAATATATAAAAAACGAAAACTACTTACATTGATAAATTCAGACAAAACTTAAAACGTTGGCCTAATGTGAATAAACGTGGCATTAAAACCGAAAAAACTATTCCATTAATTCATTCGGCCACGAAAATATCCAAAAACATATATATATATGTAAAAATAAAATGTTAGGCCTTTTTCACTTTTGAAAGCAGTGGTGCTAGAACTGCTTGGGGTGGGTGGGTGCAATTCTTATCTAAAAAACTTTAGCCTATCTCTATGCCAAAGTAAGTGGGTAGGCTAGGCTTTCAACAAGAAGATCTGCCTCCAAAATAGAGGTATACATATACTATGCACTGGGAAATTAAAATATCAAGCCTACATTAAATAATGCCAACAAATTAGTCTAGCATGGGGGAGACCGTATTACAGAGCGATCTCGTTCACTAACAACACATGTATTGTTGTCTCACAATTCAATATTGTAACAGTACTGTTATTCACATGGATGGGGGGAGGGGGGGGGCAAGTGCCCCTTCCCTCGGATTCAGGGGAAATTTATAAATTTTGCACCAGGAATAAATGTTTCATTTTAATTATTTTTAACTTTTTTTCAAACCCAAATTGATAAAAGGTTGGTGTAAAAAACACCTTGCAAGGGTATTTTGGAGTATTGTATGTCGTTCAAGGACCCCCCTTACGCCCTGATAAATGTATTAGATTTAAGTTTATCATAACCGATTTTAACAAACAAATTCATTTTTTAAATAGCTGAGATGGTTTTTTAATTATGATTTATTTAAAAAATCAATAACACTACGGGGTGTTTCCCATTAAGGGAAAATTTAGAAACAATCAGTAATAAAGTATTGATTTTTTTTAACGCCCTGTGGGGCTCATTGGGGCTATCGCCCCCGAGCCCCCTTATACAGATAGTGTTGTTTCATGTTGCCCCCCCCCCCCCCCCCTCCCTTGGATCCTGGTGGTGCCCATGGTTATTTAATAAATTTTTTTATAGTTAAAACAACAGATGCATCAGTGTTGTGTGTTATGATTTAAAACATCAGCAAAGTTTACAAAACGAAAGGAATGTCTGATGACAGTAGCAGTCTAGCGCTCGCCATAGAGAAAGCGCTCGCCTTGCACATGGGGTTGTGATTTAGCCGTCACACAGCCTTATGTATTTTCACAACAAAAAAATTTAATGCGTGAATGAAGGGGCAGACTGAATGTGTTGAACTGCACCGCTCACAGCGCTTCTGTCATGTCACTCATACGGTCTCCCATAGGTAGCAAACTTATTGACATTGGGAAGAAAAACATTTTGTTTGTTATAAGGAGAATAAAGATTTGTTTAAAATGATGTGCAAATACTTTGTTGACTGTTCTTTAATGTACAGTTGGTGTGTTGTTTCTGTGAGAAACATGTGCCATGTAAAGTTCGGGATTACTGTATTGTCCCTAATATACGCCGAACCTAAATATAAACTGACCCCTAACTTCCTTGTTGAAATATAAAAAGCTATATTATGCATAAGCTGGTTTGAAACTTGAAATAATTTTAAAAAATTGGGGCTTATATTCAGAACAATACGGTAATAATGATTAATGAACATGCAATGTAGTATATTACTCGTGAATAAAACCTTGTCTGATAACTAACCTATAGTTGCAAGCAATCTTATTTATTTTTCAGGGGTGGATAAACTATATAGTTTTTCAAGTTTGAGTGGGTTTATGACTATTACTAGGGCTTGGAAGTTTAGAACATTTGAAAATTGAAAGTGATAAAAACGCAGGCAAATAGTACCTCAAACACCAAAAATGATGTAAAACTTAGAAAAAAGGACCTATTAATTTCTGCAGTAGTTGCTAACTAACTTGGGGTTGAGGGTGAGACAAAGAAATATTTGCATATTCTCTGCATGTTTAGATCAAAAAATAAATTTGTATTTAGAGTAGTTAGGCTACTGGCTACTTCTGTCTAATTCGTCAGTTTTCCCAAATTACCCCGCGATTCTGGCCAAACGGGTGGGGCTACAACGTTCATATTTACATGGTCATTAAGGTAATGGTGATGTAGTGCCTTTTGAAAGAAAAAGTTGAAAAGATAGCTGGAAGGCATCCAAATAAAGGTTTTAATATAAACCATTTACAGGCATATAATCAACAATAACTATAGAAACTTGGCAATTATCACTTACAATGTGTGCAAAATAAATTATTTGTGGGTATTAGATTAGTATTGCCATAGCAATTATTACTAATTAAGCGAGCGAAGCGAGCGTTTCCATTTGACTCTGCCGGAAAAATTAGTCACTGGTTTTTTTTTTTTTTTTTTTTTGTTTGTTTTTTTTTTTTTTTTTTTTTTTGTATGTCTCGCCATAACGTTCGAACGGAGGCTCGGATCGAGTTGAAATTTTGACCATCCGCAAGCTTCGTTCTCGATTGAATGCCATTAGTTTTCTGGCAAAATCGTTCAAAAAGTTAAAAAATTACATTAAGTTAATCAAAGTTTTTTTTTTCAAACTCAACGGCGACAAAATCTGAGATAGCCAAATCATTTAGAATGTCGTCCGGTCACGAATATGTTAATTTTATTTTGATCCGATAATAGTGTAGATGGAAATTACATTATAACAAAAGTTTAAAGTTGCCATGGCAACGAAAAGACGCGCGAAGTTTCTAATGCACTGCCACCTAGAAGTAATCAAAATACTTTCGAGGAAGCGTCTATTATTTGTCCCAAAAAAGAGTTTAAAAAACTGTTTTTCCCCCAAAGGGGTCAAGTCCTCTAGATGGCGGTGGATTTTAAAGTAAAGATTTACACACGGGCCACCCAAATACCTTGGCAATAATAAATAATACTGGAAACGCGAACCCTCGTAAATTTTTAAAATTTAAAGAAATGTGCAATGTGGGTCTAGCTATAGCACGTGCTCGCTTATCAACGCGTCCAACTGAGCGTTTCCTAGTTAAAATTATTCTTATTTTTATTCAAAAATAAATAAAAATGCGTAGAAATTGAAAAAGTTTTGAGAAACCCACGCATACAAAAAACTTGCAAAAATACAGCCAAACCTTACACACTCGAAAGTAATAGATCCAGAAAAGGGTTAGCAAGCTCATCTTATACCCTTCCACATTTGCACTTTCTTAATTCATAAATGTACAGTGCCCCGTAAAAAACATCGTTTAAAAGCTTGTCAAATAGAATTTGCATGAACTGTTACGTTTTAAATTAATTGGAAAATAGAATTTGGATTAACTTTTAGTATTACATTTATATTAAAAGTTGCAAATTGGATTGGAGTATTTTGTGGGGCCGATTTTTTTTTTTACAGAAAACCCTTTTAAAAGATGCAAAATCTGCGGTATAAAATATCTCGATTAATTTTTCATATCAATTAAAAATTGTGCCCCCCCCCCCTAACCATTTTTGAGGGCGGTCGCCCCCCATAGTTTTCGCCAATGGGTACAGGCTACAGGTTAGGAGTTAAATGACAGGAATTGGGGCCCAGTATCTTATTAAAGGGGTGTGATAAAATTTGGGAAAGGAAAGTCCCAAGCATCCAAGTACTTGTGATGACCTTTAGCTGAAAAAGGGGAGGTGT